>KE505807.1:224974-234980 GCA_000441515.1 Elaeis oleifera
GCCGACCGCCGTCGCCGGAGGGGGAGGAGCCTGGGAAACCGGAGGGGAGGCTGGGGCCTGCGGAGCTTGCTGAGATCTGACCGAGGAGGCCGTTGACCGTCTGGTGGATGCCCTTCGGGGAGGCATCAGGTGGAGATCAGGCAGGGAACTGGAGGAGAAGATGTCGGAGAAGATGACCGGAGGTGGTCTCGTTGAGCGCTTTTTTAAGAACAAGGGTACTGCGAAGACACAGTGCCCTTCCTCTAGCGGCAATCCTGTTGGTGCAAAAATCCGCCGGCGTCGGAGAAGCTAGAGTCGAGGGAGTCGCGGTCGCCGTCGGGACCTGCAAGGGAAGTCTAAACCGGAGTTGGGGTTGCTCCGGCAAGACCCTCCGACGCTCAAGTCAGTTCTCTACCTCAACAAGAATGGAGTGCTCGAACGAAAATTTTAGCAGAGTTTTGAGATAGAGGCGGGAGCTTAGAGAATAACATATCTGGGGATCCTCTTTTTATAGACGGAGGCGTAACAGATTGATAGCGACGTCTGCAACCACTTGGTGGTGGGCCGTTCAGGGCCATGAGTAGTTTGTTATGGGGAGTAGTGGAATGGAGTCGTGGCCATCGTCGGGGTCTGCCACGTGGAGCCTGTTGTGGAGAGTGGAGTGGTGTCCGTTGTCGTGACTTGCCGGAGCATGATGGAGCCGCATGGGATCCGTTACAGGAAGTGGAGCAGAGTCGTGGCCATTATTGCGGCCTGCCAAGGAGTCTGGGCTTGTCGGCCGAAGCTCGGTAGGGTGTCTGGTGGAGCGGGGTAGCTCTCGTCTGAGAGGAGCTCAAATATTTCCAAAGTTGCTGACGAGCCCGCTGTCAATAGGTGCCTTAGGTGTTGGCACTGTAGGCTGAATTATTTTGCCGTAGAAGCTCGGGCGGAGACTTCTCATTGATGAAGTCCGCCTGGGTTGGCCTGATGTAGGAACTTATTTGAAGGCTGTCTGCTGGGAGACCTGCTTATATGAGGAGTCTGGTAGAAGGTCGGCCGATGGCTGAATTCGGAAGATATCGTAGAAGCCCATCCGCAGGAGGAGCCTGTAGAACACTGTTGAAGTTCGGTTGGAGCAGTCGAAGGTCGGCTAATGCCGACGCTACTAAAAGTCGGCTGTCGGAGAGGTACGAAAAACACTGGAGGCAGTCGGTCGCCGTAGAAGTTCGTCTGCAGGAGATTGTTCGTCTGTTGTAGAAGTTTGTCCCGTACCTATGGTAGAGATTCGACGTGGACCGCTCGTAGTAAAAACTCGATGTAGGTCGGTTATAGTAGAAGCTCGGAGTAGACTGCTCTTGGTGGGAGCTCAGAGTAGACTGCTCTTGGTGGGATCTCGGAGTAGACCACTCTTGGTGGGAGCTCGGGGTAGGCCGTTCGTAGTAGGAGCTCGGAGTGTTCAGGCCTTGTCGAAATCCGGACGATGTCTATCTACAATAGAAATTCGGAGAAGAAGTCTGATAGTTGTAGGATTCTGCTATTGGTGAAGTTCAGCTGTTGACGAAGTCCGAGAAAGTTCGGATTGGAGTTGAACTTGGCTGGAAGAAGTCTGGAAGAGATTCGAAGAACAGCTGATAGCCGTAGAAGGTCGGCTGGCGACGGGGCTCAGTGAGCACTTGGGGCATCCAGTTAGATGACCGAAGGAACTTATGCCAAAGGATTTCGGGTGGTGTAGTAAGAGTTCATCCGCTGGAAGCGTCTGGAGGACACTGCGGAAGGTCGACCGCTAGAGGGGTCCGGAGGGAATTTGCCCGTTGGAGGGGTCTGGTTGGCACTGTGGAAATCCGGCTGTTGAAGAAGTCCGGAGAGATACCACCCAAAATCGAAAGTCGGCAGAGTCCCGGGAGAGTCAATTCTGTTAAGAACTTTGGCTGAGGGTATTTATACCAACAATTATGAAGCAATCAAGAACTAAAAAATCAGCAAGCAAAGGAACGCCCAAGCTCCTCTTGGGCGTGGAGATATGGGATGCCCAACTCCTTTGGGCGTTGGGATCTTAAGGGAGAAGAAAGGGAGAAGAGAGAGGGGACATGGGGGGCCTCTAAGGGAGGTGTGGGCTGCTAGAAATCAGATCTAAAGAGCCTTAGGGAAGGTCTCTTTAAATAGACATAAGGTTTGAATCCTATTCAAAATCAAACAACTACTTAATACAGTCCTACTTGTATTAAAAATCTTTATTCCTTTAGTTATTTGACCCCTTTTAGGAAATCCTTTAGGTGCCAACTTTTGGAGCCCCCTTGCACCCACAAATACACATGCCACATGGCTACCATGGGATGTCCCAATCAGGTCCACACACCCTCTCTAGTGTGTGCACGCCCAACTTGATCAAATCAAGTGGCGCCCAATCCAAACTATCAAGAAAATTAATTAAGGGTTTGAACCCTTAATTCATTTGATCCAAAACCTTAGGCACCCAACAATTGGAGTCTAATAAATCTAATTCATTTGAGTTATTAGCCGACAATTAAATTTAAATTAATCTTATCAAATAAGAAATTCAAATATAAAGAAAAAATTTGGTTCAACCATGTGCTAGCAAGGTTATCCTGAACCCAATAGAGTTTCTCTAAACCCAATTGAGACTTCATAAGCCCAATTACTTATTCCAAGTCTAATCTCTTTGTTGTGTGACCTCCTATATTCAATTTTATCTGGTAGTGAGATATACAATGATCTATATCAAAGTATCATCGAAACTCTTTTCAATGAGTCAGAATAATTCTATTCTAATTTATCAAGGATTGTCGATCTTGAGCAATCTTAGTAAGTTCTCACAATCCACTAAGGACACCTAGCAGTATGTAGTGGCAACCTAGTAGAGTCGAAAAAGAACCTCAAGGTGTAGTTAAATTTGTGATTCAATTCTTCTACCGTGAGTCCCGACTAGATGGCCGGTTATGGATAAATCGTCAAACTTTATCATCAATCTTGTTATAGACTCGATCAACTCAAGTCCAATTGCGATCCTTATGAAACTCTTTTCCACTAATTACATTGCTGTGGCCACAAACTCTCAGACTTAGCCTCTCAAATCCTATAGTACTGCTCCTCTTTACTAAGATCAATAGATTCCATCTAGATGCGCATCTTACTCCTACAGTGGACCAACTATCGTCAACATCCACTACAAAACTCATTGAGATCATATTTATGTGTCAGTCAAACTCCAGCAGTCTCACTTCGAAAAGCATACCATCATAGATCAAAGATTATTCGCACAACTATTGTATCAAAACAATCACTGACGATCGAGTAGAAATCCAAGTGATCTCTCGTATGGTCACGTTCAGTACTAGTTGTTCTCTAACAACTACCCACACTCGTCTCTCAGTGTCTCTACACTATAGACCAAAGGCTCATCTACTCCGAAGGAATTGATCTATGCACTGATCTATCTGGATCGATCACCGTCCTCATGATAATACTATGACCGAAAGTATTTAAGAATTATATACATGTCTCTAATTCTCAACACTTTAAGAATATGTATCGAAATGTTAATTCTATAGATAATTCAAGGACACACACATTTGAATAAAAATAACTTACCTTTATTGATCAAATTAATGAATTAAGTACAAAATTATGTCCTAGATTTATTACAATGTGTCAGTCATATTGGCTTCTAGGACATACATCTACCTGGGTGGCATGGAGGAGTCATTCCATACTTGAAACTCTTCCAAGTTAGGTAGGAGTTCAATTAAAATAGACTTCCAATCAGGTCAAAAGCAATAGATTTAGTTTAGCTCAAACACTTTGAACTTAACCTAATTGAGAACTTGGGTTAACACAACGTGCTAGTAAATCAAATTAATAATTAGGATTTTACATTAAATCCTAATTAAATCAGATCAAGACCAAATCCTAAAGTGTGTGACCCATTGGGTTCCAAATCTAGCTAGCAGTGGATACAGACTCTTGACCTAACTTTAATCTGATTAGACTAGATCAGCTCAAGTGTCTCAATTAACTAGGACTCTTTCTAATTAATTCTTTAATTAAACTCTTTTAATTCTAATGAGTCCACAAGTAAAGATTGATGTCTAGCAACGTGTCATGTCTAGCAACGAAAGAGATAAAATTTGATAAAAATTATCAAAATTTTCTTCAGTGGCAAGTTACTATGCAATTCAATCTTTCAGTCAAACAACATTCCAGATGAGCTGTGGGCATAGAATCATGTCAAGCCTAATTACTTATCTAAATGTATCTCTATCAGAAGGTAATGATTCAGTTGATGATACATTAGAAGCCTCTTTTAGTTATCATCCTGCTTTGGCCAAGACTTCTAGAATCATCAATCCTGTGAGATTACATAGGACTTCGCTCCCGTTATTAGGAATGATCGATCCCTATTCACAACC
The DNA here is from genome assembly GCA_000441515.1 of Elaeis oleifera. NCBI lineage: Eukaryota > Viridiplantae > Streptophyta > Magnoliopsida > Arecales > Arecaceae > Elaeis > Elaeis oleifera. The sequence goes on from KE505807.1 coordinate 229,360, forward strand.
TTCAGGCACACTTTACTACATCCAGAACATCCCACACAAGAATCAGAGAACCAAATTAAGAAATGAACCAAAATATGGATTCACGTATATAAAGTACCATGATGATCTCAAATCAAAGGATCACTTGCACAACTCCTACTAGAGAACAATCGACTGACATGTAAATAAGACTCCATCAGATGTTCTCTCGTAGGTCTATTCAGTGAACTCATTCTCTAATGAGCACTTACATCCTTGTATTAGTGTCACTACACAAGTGGTTGTGAGATGAACCACCTTCATCATTGGTATACATAGGATATGCCAGTCTTACAGGTATCATTGATCTCCGATATGCCAGGGCTATCAAGAATTTAGATCTTACTAGCGTGATCTCATTATGGCCCTAAAATTATTGCCCAGACCTTTGGAGTTCATTATAATCTTAAAAATAATAATAAGATGTAGCATATAATGAATCGAAAAACCTGTTTATTAATAAAATATCAAATATATGAGTTTTGAAGGCAAATTATAGAAAATACTCCATCGCATCCCATATGTGATTAGCTTCTAGGTCATTATTCTTTCACCTATCACATAACAAATATGATTGGCTTGTAGGATACAATTCTTTCAATCTCTCATTTGCATTAAAGCCAATCACCCTTGTATTTAACACCCATACAATCAAGATGGCGATCAAGTTACTGTTGAGGAAGAGTTTTAGTGAATAGATCTGCTATGTTGTTTTTACACATCTACTCGTTTGATGATTACGTCTTGTCTTTCAACAATCCGACGAACAAGATGGAAGCGCCTTAGGATGTGTTTTGACTTTTGGTGAGACCTTGGTTCTTAGCTTGTGCAACAGTTCCAATGTTATCACAAAATAGTAGCACCAGATGTTGAATTTCAGGAATTACATCCAATTTGGTGATGAATTTTTTATTCTGACAACTTTCTTAGCTACTTCACTAACAGCAATGTATTCTGCCTCAGTGATTAGTCCGCTATAGCTTGCTGTTTGGTACTTTTTCAACTCACTGTGCCACCATTCAATGTAAATATATATCCTGATATGGATTTACAATCATCTGGATCTGATTGAAAGCTAGAGTCTGTAAAGTCTTCTAGTTTCAACTCTGATCCTCCATAAAGTAGAAAAGCACCTTTAGTTCTTTAAGATACCTAAGAATATATTTTTCATAGTTTTCAATGATCCCCTCCTGGATCAGCTTGAAACTTGGTTACTATGTCTACCGCATAAGTAAATATTAGGCCTGGTACATAACATGGCATATATGATTGATCCTATAATCGAAGCATGAGAAATTCTACTCATCTTTTATCTCTCTTCAGGTGTCTCAAGAGACATCTTCTTAGAGAGATGTATGCCTTGACTCATAGGCAAGTAACCTCCTTTGCTTTCCTCCTTATTGAATCTTTTCAACACTAAACTAATGTATCTAAATTGGGACAAACCAAGTATCCTTTTAGATCTATCTCTAAGATCTTTATACCTAATATATTGGATGCTATTGGGAATTGTCCCAAAGCCAATCGTCAGCCTATTGACGGTTGTGCTCATGTATGTAAGTTGTATATAAATTATTTATTAATAGAAGTTATTTATTTTTTATTACAAAGTGTACATCTTCTTTTGAACTCCTGTGTTGTGATAAAGTCCTTGAAACTATTTTGATCAATAAAGAAAGATTTATCATTTAGTCTTTAAACGTGTCCGTGATCAAATGATATGCTATTATTAGGACGATAGCTATATTAAGTGTAAGTCGTTGTGTGCTATATGGGTTGATTATTCTCTTAACCAAAGAGTGTGGAGATACTGGTATAGTATGCAGATGAGATGTAAGAGTACATCTCAGTGAACGTGATCCAACTATAGAGCACTCTACTACCAAAAGTAGCTCACGAAGGATATAGGTATAAGTATCCTTCCGATCTGAGATCGCTATGGTGACTTGCAAGCAACTCACTGTGCTTTGATGTCAGACTATCTGAATTTCTAATTGAATGATGAAAGATTTTTGGATATAGTTAAATACTTGCAAAGTCAATGTATAAGTCAAAATGGGATTGATCGCTCCTGATTTCTGGAGTTAGTACTACATTGTGTTTCAATTCAGCAAAAGGTTGGCTAGGATAGTCCTTATGAGGAGTTATAGAATTTATGAGGTTGAGACATATTATGGATATACTGATTAAGAGTTGATAGTTTAACTTTGAGTTATCCTAAGTGCTGAGGGTTAAAGAGATGAATTATAACCATAGTCCAGGATTCTTGAATATTGCTTTGTAATTATTCGGCCTATCCAAACGTCGGGTACTATTGCTAGATGGTCACTTCGATGGGTATAGAAATTATTTCTATACTATCGACTTAGGTTCAAATCTATGGGGTCATACTTAAAGAAGTTACCATCTCATCAAGGGGCTAATTAACGATTGAGAATCGTTCAAGGGTATAATTGTCAATTCAATTGATGATTAATCTTATGTAAAAGTTGTGTTAAATTAATTTGCTAATGATTAGTGAATTATTGAAGAATTAATTAGTAATTAGATTACTGATTAGCTCAATTAGATTGAACAATAAGGTTTGGATCAACTCTAATCGAATTGGATTCAATTAGGTTTGACCCTATTAGGTTATGAGATGACTTAATCATTAAGGGTGTTTGATTCTTGATTTGATCAGGACATAAGCTTAATTAATTTCTAATTAGATTAAAATTTAATCAAGTTAATTTGGTACCTAATTAGATGAGGCTAAGTTATCTAATTGGGTCTTACCAAATTTGATTAGGATGAAGACCTAATTGGATAAACCTAGAGTCCAATCGGATTGTCCCATCTCCCCTTGCGCCCTACCTTATCCATGCCTAGCTTTTCTTCACACGAATTCTGATTTGCATGAATTATTTCTTATGCCCAGAGATAATATTCAGCCCTTCTTAATGCACAAATGGTTAGGATTAAGTTTGGTTCAAATTCGATTTGAATTCGACTTGTGATAAGGATAGAACTTGTTTGAATTTGATTTTAACTATACCAACCTTATCCTCTTATCCAAAGTAGTTGGACGCCACCCTTAAGAAGGGTTGGTTTGTGTGTGAAAAGGAGTAATCATCGAGAGAAATCAGAGTGTGGGGGCATGAGGTCTAAGGGTGGGCGGCCTTGCTTTAGCATGTGTGCATAAAGGAAATCGGTTTCTTTTGGGTGAGAAATCTAGATCAGATCTAGGATTTTGGGTAAAGGAAAATCAAAGAGAGAAGTGAGTCCTCCTCCCTCCTTCCATCACCACATCCTCCTCCATATTCCTTCTTTGATTTTGGAAGAGTTTGAGAGATCTAAAGAGAGGTACAAATCAACCATCAATAAGATCTTCATGCGGGCTAGCACTCTCGAGAAGATAGATCTGTGTAGAACTTCGAGTGGATGATCCATAGAAACTGAACATCCTGTGCGGCTGTAAACAACCAACAAGATCTCAAATTAATGTTGTTCAAATGCAGAGATCTGCTACCCACACTCAAGTATTGAGTTCGAAACTCAAGTAGTAGTAGATACGGTCTACTACATGTTTTGTTTTCATCTTTACATGCTGATTTTATAGTTCAGATTTTATATATGCTATACATAACATATCATAGATCCTAATGTAGGTGACTTTAAGATCGGATTTCATGCTTGCATGTTAGATTAAAATGTTTAATCTAATTCTTCCACTTATTTTTTTTTAAATACATGCATGAAACCCTACAGTTTTCCTTCAGTGGTACCCGAGTTGTAGGTTCGTTATGATATGTATATGTATGCATGTTATATTAAAATCTGATTTAATTAAGTATGTAATATTTATGATCTGATTTAGATGTGATCTAATGTTATGATCAGATATGATATGATTTAGATTAGATCTAAATTATTGCATATATGATATATGATTAGATTAGATGATGTAGTAGCAAGTACTCCGATTGGGTTTATCACCAGGCTGTTCGGTCATAGGAATAAGTAGGATTTAAAGGCCCTCTCTTTCCATTCGCTGGGTTGCTCTTATGGTGTATAGGGGTGCCAAGTGATTATATCCTATGAAGAAGAACGTAAAAGGAAGAAAACTTACTTTTCTGCAAGACCTTAGATCTGAAAATCTTAAGATTTGTTGTATGTGATACAAGTTGTATAAAAGATAAAACATCTCATCTTTATGATTAAAATTATTTAATTATGAAAATAAATTTAAATCATAAAAATAGATTAGATCTAAAATTTATTTATGATTGATTTTATTTAGTTTATATAGAATTTTAAATTAAAATTTTGTAAAAGTTGTTGGCACACCTGTTGAGCCGACTGAGTTTTGAACTAAGTCGACTCAGTCTCCTAGTTTAGTCGACTCAATTTCTAACTGAGCTGACCTAGTTACAGCAGGTAGATAAAACAAGTTACTGTTCATTTATAGTGAGTCAATAAATCGTAGACTTAGTCGACCCATTGTAGTGAGCTGGCTCAGTCTGGGGGTGAGCCGACTAAATTTCAAAATAAAAAATTTTTGCATAAAATTATATAAAATATTTATAAATTAAATTATTCAAACCTAACCTAAACACATATTGATTATACACTTAATTAAGAATTATGAGTTGAATGTTTTAGATCTAGAATTAGGAATTAAAGATCTAATGATATTTGCATAAAATATGGGTCTATAGGTTAGTTTGATCAGGACCTCTTAGTTGGGTTAGACCTAAGGTTAGAATTAAATAGAATAAATAGAGAAATTGATTAAATCTAACCAAAATTAAGTTATTTTAAATCAGGATTTCTCTAGATCAAATATAATAGTTGTGGTTGGTCGAGTCCAAATCTTTGATTAGACCAAGTGGATCTGATCGTGGGCTCAATAGTTGAGCCTGAATATTTAGGCAAACCAAATTGAAACTAATAAACTAATTGGTCTCTAAGGTACGTATGGCATTGTGATCGGTGGTTTTTAATTGGCAACCAGCTTATCTGATTATTTCGATGGTGACTAAGACAAGCTTTAGTAGACCCTCCCACCGATCTTACTTACTTGATCAATGCGGTCAATCAGCTTTTGATTAGGTTGCTCATAGATTCGAGCTAAGCCATGCTGCATAGGTCAGTATGACTGATTTAGGTGCCTGTGGACCAGCTTGTTTTAGTCTTCTTTGATCTGGCTTGGTGAAGTCAGTGGAAGAATTTACGACTTATAGGTCAATTTCTCCTCTTTCTCTTAAAATGTGTTAACTAAATCTTCTAAATTATTAGATCCTTAGACAAAGAATTGAGGAGCTTGAGAAGCTCGGTATCATCTTAGACAAAGATTTTCAGATTGATGTGATCCTTCAGTCCTTGTCCGATGCATATGGTTAGTTCATCATGAACTTTTATATGCATAAGATGCAATGTACCTTGGCCGAGTTAATGAATATGCTGGTTACGGCTGAGCTTTCTATGAAAGGTTCAAAAGGCTCAGTCCTCACTGTGGAGCGGATTTCTTCCAAAGAAAGTCTTTTGGAAGAAAAGAAGTCCGTGAAGAAGCAGAAGATAGATGGCAAGAACAAGAAGACAGGACCGAAAAGAAGGCTTCT
>KE505807.1:285197-295344 GCA_000441515.1 Elaeis oleifera
TAAGGATAGGAAGGCTAGGAGGAGAGGAAGAAGATCTTGAGGTCCTACTATCCAAAAAATTCTTACAGTGAGAATTTAGAGGAGGAATCATTCTAAAGAGTTGGTGTCCTGATCATAGTCCTGTGTGGATCACCATTAGAGGGCGAACACTTGGGCGCCTGGTAGAGGTTCTGCCAGATTTTGGAATAAGCGTTGCAGGTATTCTTCTATAGCTTGAATTTTATTATGAATATATTATATGATTGTTAATCATCAAGGAGGTGATAGTTTAAGAGTTTAATATTTAAGATTTCTTAATTTAATTTTTAAAATCTATTATGCTTCCGCTGTGTATGTCCACCCTGAAACCTTACACCGTAATCATTCAATCTTGAAAAATCAAATCGAAGATCTTAGGATAATGTATCCAAAGGTGTCAGGACGGCCTCCAATTCTTCTCCCCTATGACTCTCATCTCTATAAATAGAGGTAACTAAGGAATCCTCAAGATATGCAACTCTTTTGCATACTCCTTCCTATCTATTCAGCGGGTTTCTGACTTGAGCATCGAAGGGTCCCTACCGGAGCCAACCCTAGTCAGAGACTTATTTTGCAGATCCGATCGCCGTCATCTTGCCGATCACCATCTCACTCTAGCCAGTCTGGCCCATGTCAAAAATCTGCTGCAACTCAAAGCATCTAGTGATTGATTTTTATTTTGTTAGAGGCATAGTTGCTCATGATTATCAGTATTTTGCTAGAGACAATCTTTGTCGTGGGTTGTTTGTTTTCCCAAGAGTACTCTTAGCTGACCAGCAATGTAAATACTTCCTGAAGGACTAAATGGGTGGCTAATGCCTCCTTCCATCAGAAAACTTTTTTGTTAGAGACAAAGTGTCTCATGATGATCAAATATGATTCCACCAAAGACCAATTGATAGATACAAAGCATCCTGGTATGCCTGGCTTCATATTTTTCTATCTAATCCAAATGTTCAAGATGGACTGTTATGATTGAGTCATACAAAAGCAAATCAAACTATTTGGAAATTTTACTCCAAGCTTTCCCAATTTTTAGGCTTGCTAATCCTGTGACTTTGTTGATGTTGTTATGCAGCCGCACACAATTTTGGTTCTTATCATGTAGTTGTAACAAATTCTAATAGTGTGCCATAAACACAACAAACTAAGATCTTTCACATGAGAGGAGCGAGAGTGATCCACTTGTTCTTGTTCCATTTTTCCCTTCTATAGCTTTGCTGTCATAGCCTAGTTGGAGTGGTATAGCCTAGTAAGGTTGGTCCAGATGATGTTATAAAGTCAAGATTGATTCTAATGCAATTTGATGCAACAATATTCTGGTTCAGTGACGGTGGGGCTCGAGAATATTTGATCTGATTCAAGTGTGATTTGACGAGATAGGAAACCTTTCCTAGTAGGTCTTCTTGCTGTAAGACTACACAGTGATACTGTTAAGCAATAAAGCAACCTGGCCTATTAGCTCGGTTAGTGAGAGCATTATGCTAATAACACGAAGGTCTCGTGCTCAAGATATACACGCACAAGAAAAAAAGATAAAAAAAGGAAAGAAGAAAGAACATCATCCAATACATGTTATTGGATCTCTTCAAGTCAATATATTGAGCTTGGTGGGGAGAGCTCATGCAATGTTTATACAGGATGATGTTCATACACACGAGAATGAAATTGTAACTGATACTACTTTTCTCTAGAAATTATTCGCTCAGGGAAATTAATCTCATTCAAAAGGTTGACACTTCGGTTTGATCAAAGAAAAGGCCCGAAGGACCAGCATCAGTTTGCAATGCTAACATGACAGGTCCTTTAGCTCCTTCTTCGGTAGTTAGGATCCCAATATTCCATTTTTTTACTTTAAGTTTTTATTTGTTCCGTTGTTGCTTTTGTTTGTTTCTTTGTTCTTATCCTTGTACCTACTTAGTTTCTGTCAACTGTACTTAGTTCTGTTTCATTTTGCTTACAGCATTTGTCTTTTATTTCTTTCTTTTTCATTTTTGGCTTGCCCTACTTTTACTTAGTTTACCTACTGTAGTAGTTAGATTGCAGTTAAATTTTCTAGTTCATCTTGTTAGTTTTATTTACTGCAGTTAGTTAGTAATCAGTTTGTTCCTTCTGATAGCCTTACTTATTCTGTAGACAATTTACCTTTTTAGTTATAGTTCATAGTTTGCAGTTTACTTTAACCAGTAGGATAGTGTACTCAGTAGTTTATTTGTTACGTTTATGTTCATTTACTTTGTTAGCTTATTTATAGTCTTAATCCTTCGTAGCCTTCAGCTTAGTTAATTTACTTTATGCTGGATAGCTTTAGTTTAATTATTTAATCATTTGAAGTTTAGTTTTAGTTTTAATTATTAAACGTCTAGTCTATCTTAAACAATTAAAGTTTTATATTTTCTAGTTATTAGTTGATATATTAACTTGTGTTTTGTTTGTGTTCTTTTTATTAACTTTCCGTTAGTTTATATTTCAGTTTGTAATTTTTTATAGTTTGGTTTCTTGTTTGCACTTTGGTTCGCCTTAGACTACCATTAGCCTATGTCTTAAGTTTAGGTTTTATCTTATACACTTAGTTTGTCTTTAGACTTTCATTAGTTTGTATCTGTTCCTCTTATGTCTGAGTCTTGTAAGTCCTTTATTTTGTTAATCTATTCGTCTAGTATTTGAGTGATTGTAGGTCTGTCCTTTAGCTCCCCTTTGTATGCTCCTTTGCCTTTTATAGTCCGTCTATCATCTGTTTAGGTACTATCTGTAGATCTAACCTTTACTCCTCAATTATAATCATTTTGCTTTTACTCTTGGGTTCTGGGCTGTTAGTTATACAGTGCTTGCGAGCAGTATCGTATACCTTATAGTTCATCTATCCATCTACTGCTTCTACGTGTACGCACGTAGTTTACTGCTGTGTCACACTGCTGTCACAATTTACCTCTGTAGCTCCGACCCACTCTCTCACACACACACACACTGCTACTTCCACGCGTACATGTGTTGACCCAGGTCAATCTGGTATCAGAGCCAAGTAGCCATCATTTTTCGTGCTGGGGAGGGGATCTAGCGATTTCTTTAGTCGTTTAGAGTGAAGTCCGTACAGCGAGCGCTATAAATCCTGCTTAGCCGAGAGAAGGCGTTAGGGTGATAAGTCACAAATAGTCTATTGGTATTGTCTCTTGTACATGGATAGTTGAGTTCATGAGGGACTTGTAACTTAGGGTTGTTCCTCTTTAAAAGGACTTTCAAGGGTGGGGTTAGAGATCAGAGAGAGATCATTGAGGGATCTTCTTGTATCTATAAGAGATCGAGAGATCGGGAGAGCTTCTATTGTAATCAAGTGAGTGATTATTTAATAAAAGTTTTGTTCTCCATATTTCTTCTTCTTTATGGTGTTCCTGGTGTCGTGTTCCACTGCATAATCTTGCTGGGCGTGGTCTAAGCCATAGAGACTAGATTCCCATGCTAGGTAGGCTGATCGGTTCTCTTCAGCCCTGTGAAGAACAGACCGAGCCGCACGTTTGTTGGGATTAGCTCTGAGATCCTTTCATACGTGTCACTTGGTATCAGAGCAATATCGGAAACGAAGAAGATAACCTCTACATCAGCATCCATGGTGGAACGGGGGATTCATCATCCTGGACCTTGGATCCCAATCCTGCCTCAGGAGGAGGCACAGCAATGGGTGGAGCACACCCAGTTGATGATTCCCTACAAGGGCTGTGGATTGCATCTCCGATTTTCTCTGCCGACCATCGATTATAGAGATGTGAGGCCTAGATAGCTGAGATTGAAGGGCGAGTGGAGGACCTTGAGAGAAAGGACGTAATCCTTCGAGGTGAGATCGCTGCTTAGCTGAACCAGATTTCCTTTGATGTGGAGCAGCGCTACAAGAAAGTGCTGCACCGTAATGAGGAGTTGGAGGCCATGATGAAGGCTCTCCAAATTCAGGTGGTTGACCTTCTAAAGGAAAAGCCACCATGGGCGTGTCCTCTTCTACATCGACAATGGAGGTCACAAGTGAAGCTACACGTCCCCTGCACAAGCTTGATGTTCCCAAGCTGCAGAGTTCTGTGGACGGCGGTCCACGAAGGAGGTGGATAACTTCCTTTTGTCGTGAAACAATACCTGCAGGTTACCAGCGTAAGAGGGAAGCCATGAAGGTGAGCACGACGGCCATGTTCTTGCGAGATGTGGCGATGCTTTGGTGGTGACGTCGGGCTGACCATGTGAAGCGAGGGGCTGTTCCAATCACCACTTGGGCACAGTTCCAAACTGAATTTCGGAAGCAATTCTTCCCCAAGTTCGCTAAGGATGATGCTCGAGCACGACTATGGTGACTCACGCAAAAGGGTGATGTGTGTGAGTATGTGCGAGAGTTCAGCGAACTATTGTTGGAGGTACCAGACCTCAGCAATGAGGACTCTCTCTTCACCTTCCTTGATGGGCTCAAACTATGGGCCAAGATGGAGTTGCAGCAAAGGGGAGTCAAGAGTTTGAATGAGGCGATAGCTCAAGCGGAGGCTCTCATCGAGTTCAAGATTCAACCTACAGCTCCCAAAGCCTAAGCATCAAAAAAGGGCTAAGGTGGGGAGTCAAATTAGGTTATAAAGGAGGTGGAAAAGGCTCGAATCTGAGCTCCTCAAGTGGAGGGGCTTCCCAAGCAAAAGGCAAAGGGGTGGCGCAAGGTACCAGCACTATCTCATGCTACATCTACAATGGACCTCACAAGGAGAAGGATTATCCATTGAGGGGCAAGATGGCATCTATGACGTGGAGGAGCAGCAAGAGACCAACAAAGGATGGGTTCACTCAGTCTCAATGCCCTGAAGGCCAAGGGGCTGCAATGCTTATTTTACACCCCTGTTAGTATTGGTGGTCACACCTTCCAGGCACTCATTGATACGGGTGCCACCGACTTCTTCATGGACTCAGCAACGATGAAGAAGCGCAACCTGAAGATTGAACGTGATGAGCACACATTCAAGGCGGTCAACTCCGTAGAGGTAGCTACGAGCGGAATAGCGAAGGATGTTGAGATCCAATTCGGTGCATGGATCAGACAGGTGACAATGGTAGTTGCCCCTATCAACAACTACGAGGTGGTCATTGGTATGTCCTTGCTTACCCAGCTACAAGCCATGGTGAAGGCAGATTCAGATGTGGTGGTGGTCCTGAACTCAAGCGAGCCTTGCGTGGTTCAAGAGAAGCGAGTTAGAGGGACTCCGCAGCGAGTCCTATCAGTGATGCAACTTGCTAAGGGGTTGAGAAGGGGACTTCCAACATACATTGCGTCCCTTCAGGAGGAAGATCTATTGGAAGGAGAGGAGATTCCAGCACCCATCGAGGGTGTTCTCACTGAGTTTGGGGATGGGATGCCCCTGAATTACCCAAGCAATTGTCGCCAAAGAGGAGAATTGATCATTAGATTGATTTGGTGCATGGAGCACGTCCACCAGCTCAAGCACCATATAGGATGGCCCCACCTAAACTCCAAGAGCTGAGGAGGCAGCTAACAGAGTTGGTGGATAGCGGGTTCATTCGACCTTCGAAGAGCCCGTATGGAGCACCAGTACTCTTTCAGAAGAAGCACGATGGTTTGTTGAGACTCTGCATTGACTACAGGGCCCTCAACAAACTCACAGTGAAGAACAAGTATCCCATTTCTCGGATTGATGATTTGTTCGATCAACTTGGTAAGGCACGGTGGTTTCCAAGTTGGACCTTCACAGTGGGTACTATCAGGGTCGTGTGGTAGAGGAGGACATCAAGAAGACTGCAGGTGTGACAAGGTATGGAAGCTTCAAGTACCTTATCATGCCTTTTGGCCTCACCAATGCACCAGCAACCTTCTGTGCTTTGATGCAACGTGTACTCCATGACTTCATCGACAAATTTGTGGTAGTATACTTGGATGATATTGTTGTATACAGCCGGACATTGCACGAGTATGTGGCGCACTTGAGGCAAGTCTTCTCCACCTTACGGCAACACCAACTCTTCGTGAAGAGGGAGAAGTGCATGTTTGCACAGCAGAAGGTGCCGTTCCTTGGGCACATCATTGGGTATGGAAAGCTCATGATGGATCTCTCGAAAATTTCAGCCATAGCTGAGTGGGAGGTACCTACACGTGTTACACACTTGCGCTCTTTTCTTGGATTGGCAAATTACTACAGGAGATTCATCACCGGATATTCGAAGTTATGCATCCTGTTGACAGATTTGTTGAAGAAGGATCGACCATGGCGGTGGCCGGATCAATGTCAGGAGGCATTCGATCGTCTCAAGCAAGCGGTCATAGAGGAGCCGATCCTTGTGCTGTCGGACTTCTCCATTCCTTTTGAAGTTCCCACCAATGCATCGGATTTCGCCATTGGAGGGGTGCTCATGCAGGAAGGGCATCCAGTGACCTACGAGAATCGAAAATTGAATGACACCGAGTGTAGGTATACGGTTCATGAGAAGGAGATGACAGCGGTTGTGCACTGCCTTCGAACCTGGTGCCATTACCTCCTCGGATCCAAGTTTGTGGTGCGCACGGACAACGTAGCCACATGCTACTTCCAAAGCCAGCCAAAGCTCACCCCAAGCAGGCGAGATGGCTACAGTTTCTCACTGAATTTGATTTCAACATTAAGTATAAGTCAGGCCGAACCAATTTGGGCCCTGATGCCTTAAGTAGAAAGGCACAGTTGGCTGCGGTTTCTTTCACTTCTGGACCATCAAGTGACCTAATGGAGAGGGTCAAGATCGAGATGGAGAAGGATCCATGGGCCACATCCATGGGTGAACTCATTAAGGACGGCAAGGCGCGCCATTTCTGGACTGAAGGTGGGCTGATTTTGACACGGGGTGGCATGTCTATGTGCCTTTAGACAGAGGGCTGAGGCGCGAGGTGCTATGAAAGCACCATGATTCTATGTGGGTGGGACACCAGGGGGTGCATCGGACCCAAGCTCTCATAGAACACAGCTACTATTGGCCAAAGATGCAGGATGACATCGAGGAGTATGTTCGCACTTGTCTAGTATGCCAACAAGACAAGGTTGAACATCAGTGACCTGCGGGATTGTTGGAGCCATTGCCTACACCGGAGCATCCATGGGAGAGCGCCTGATTACCTCCAGTGGATGGGTATAGTTCCATCATGGTAGTGGTGGATCACTTTTCAAAGTACAGAATCTTCATTCCAGCACCTACTACTTGCCATGCGGAGGATGTGGCGCGGTTGTTCTTCACATATGTGGTGAAATAATGGGGGATACCGTGGAGTATCATTTTGATCGTGATGCTTGCTTCATGGAAAGATTCTAGATCGAGTTATTTCGGATACTCGGAATGGAGCTAAAGATGTCCACTGCCTTTCACCCTCAGACTGATGGCCAAACGGAGCGAACAAATGTATTATTGGAGATGTATTTGAGGCATTATGTGAGTGCCAACCAGCGAGATTGGGTGCGACTCTTGGACCAAGCTCAATTCAGCTACAACTTGCAGCGATCGGAGTCAATCGAAAAGTCACCATTTGAGGTGATAACAGGGCAGCAACGAGACACTCCAGGAAGTATCGCAGCAGACTACATGGGACGTAGTCTAACCACCTACAGGTTCGTGAGGGATCTGAAGGAGGATACAGATTTGGTTCAGGTCTCTTTGTCGAAGGCGACCAAACGGATGAAGAAGTGGGCTGACATAAAGCGGCATGCAGCTGAATTTCAGGTTGGTGATCGGGTATTGGTGAAGCTTTACCATCACATGAAATTGAAGTCGGGCTACCACAAAGCACTCGTGAGGAGGTATGAAGGTCCTTTCATCATCACACATCGAATTGGAGAGACAGCATACCGGTTGTCGCTGCCTTCCAAGTTGAAAGTGCACCCGGTGTTCCATGTGTCCCTGTTGAAACCGTTCAAGGAGGACACAACCGACCCTTCTTAGGCTCAAAGTGGGCGAGCTCCAGTGGCTGTATGAGTTCATTACACCAAGAAGGTTTCTGAAATCAAGGCGGATAGGAAGAAGGGTAGCTGAGTGCAATACTTAGTCCGATGGAGAGGACTATGGGACTCAGAAGCAAGCTGGGAGTATGGTGACAAGCTATGGTAGTTCGAGGACATCATCAACAAATACCGCGAAGCCTTGTCAGGGATGACTTCGGCTTAGGTGGGGGAGGGTGTCACGGCTCCTCGAATCGAGGATGGACCGAGCACGGATTAAGGTGCAAACCAGATCGGGTCGCTGGATGGGTTCGAGGTCTGACCGTGCTCTCTTGAGATTTGGGCAACTTGGAGACCAAATCTAAGCCCTAGAATCATGTAGGAAATATGTACAAGATCTAGAAGGAGTACCCAAGAGCATGGGTCGTGGACACGTGCTCCAAGATATGTATTGGTGAGAATACATGCTGGTTCATTATCAGGTGAGAAGCTGCTGCAATGAGGCTGATTCAATGTTACAGGCTTATCTCGAAGCATGGGCCTAATTTGATGATTGGGCCGCATGGAGATGCGTGCCACTAATGGAGGAATGTGCCACGAGTCCCAAGAAGACAAGAAACAAGCTGTACACATGTCTTCATAACAGAAACACATCTCCCACGTGTCTCCATAATAGAATGCGGTTTCCGACAGTTTCGGGGGTGCAGCTTTGACGAGTAATCTGAGAACTGTATAGAAGGTGGTTCAAAGTGGGAATAGTCTATCTTGAAGGATTTTTCATTCTAAATGCAACGGATCAAGTTTCATTGTAATCCGAGTTCGTTTGTGGCATGAACTTGGCAGTTCTAATTGATTACACAGAATCCTGCGGGAGTTAGGATTTTGCAACTACCTGGAGTTTATCCTTATCTTGTATATGGATAGTTGAGTTCGTGAGGGACTTGTAACTTGGGGTTGTTCCTCTTTAAAAGGACCCTCAAGGGTGGGGTTAGAGATCATAGAGAGATCATTAAGGGATCTTCTTGTATCTGTGAGAGATCGAGAGACCGGGAGAGCTTCTATTGTAATCAAGTGAGTGATTATTTAATAAAAGTTCTCTTCCCCATATTTCTTCTTTTTTGTGTTCTTGGTGTCGTGTTCCACTGCATAATCTTGTTGGACGTGGTCTAAGCCATAGAGACTAGATTTCCATGCTAGGTAGGCTGATCGGTTCTCTTCAACCCTGTGAAGAACAGACCGAGCCGCACATTTGTTGGGATTAGCTCTAAGATCCTTTCATACGTGTCATCACCTTCTAAGACAAAAAAATCCTTGCCTTCTAACTTGAAAGATACTAGGCTTCAAAAACCTGCCTATTGTTCCACTATATCTTCAAACAAATCTTCTATTACTTGGAGAGAAATAGAAAATAGTACTAAAGATTATAGTATAGAACCTACTATAGATATTTATATAATTTAAAAGAAAAATTTAAAAAAAAATTAACTAGATTAGTTTAATACTCCATATGGCTCTTATATTGACTCTAAAATCATAGAAGTTGCTGAATTCCTTATAAATAAAGAACTACTAAGAGAAGACTTCGATTCTGATAAAACAAAGATAGAAAAGAGTGGTTCTTGGATACCTATAGTAAAAGGGAAAGAGCGTTTATAAGGGAAATATGGTTTAGTAAGATGAGGGTTGAAGAAAGGTATATTTTATTCTTTAACTGGTTCGATAAATATTATATTCAAGGCCTTAAGGAAGCTAGTCTTGGAATACAAGAAACTGTAATTAAAAGGATGATGACTGAATCATGAAAAAATTGTAGAAGCTCTAAAGCTGAACCTTCTCAGGTTCAAAATGAGAGAAGTAAGAGTCTAACTAAGATTTCTACCAATAATCTTGATCAAATCCCTAAAGTAGAAACTCATTTTGATAAATTTTTGAACCTCTAGATCAGGTTGAGGAGCAACAAAACTATTGGGAATAAAATACCCCCAGCCAAAGTTCGTAAGAGGCCGACCCTCCCGGGACTCTTCCGACTTCCGACTTTGTGCGACATCTTTTTGGACTTCTTCAGCAATCGAGCTTCCACAATGTTCCCAAACTCCTCCGACGGACGAACTCCCACAACGCCTTCTACAAGTGTCGATCGAACTCTTCCGACGGATGAACTCCCACAACGCCTTCTACAAGTGTTGACCGAACTCCTCCGACGG
>KE505808.1:29795-46639 GCA_000441515.1 Elaeis oleifera
ATTGATCTAACTCTCATTAATACTTGATTCGATTTGATCAATTACTTAATCGAATTAAACCCATAATATTCAAATCAAAACCCTAAATACAATCTAATTATATGACCTAATTTTTGACTTTTTCATAACTAAAATCTTCATGCATAAACATAAATTTCAGATTCTAAAATTAAATTTTAGATCTAAATTCTTTACATGAAAGGTAAGTTTTAAATCATTAAACTAATTTTGAAATTTAACATACAAATATATATCTCATATATATATATATGTAAAATTTAGATTTAAACAAAATTTAGATCAATACATAATATCATATATCTGATATATAAATCATTAATCATATTAAAATAATTTTATGATCTAAATATGCAATCATATATCTCATATATGAATCATGAATTAGGTCAAATAAAATTTCAGGTTTATGCATGCATCTATATATTATATAATTATGAACTAAAAATTATTCTAGAACAAAATTTAGATCTATGCATACTTTTACATATCAATTATATATTTATAATTAAATATAAATAAATTTTAGATTCAAAATATTCATCTGTACATCTTATGTATAAGAAAAAATCAGATTTTGAAACTCTGTTCAAAACATATATGTCAATTTTTTGCATATGAAACATGTGGCTCTGATACCACTGTTGGAATTTCTATGTTAGGGTATGCATGTATATTTAAAATTTTTTTTCTAAATATGACAATGAAATAGAAGATTAATTTTTTTTAATCTAGATCATGCATGCATAAAATATAAACCACAAGGATCTACTTCATATGCTGAAATTGAATATGTGATCGAATCACACACCTGTTTCGTAATTTCTTTCTTCAAATCTGGATCTAGAAGAAAAGAGGCTCTCTCTTAGCCACGCAAGGCCTGACCTCTACGGGTATCCACTCAGGATCAATCTGGAACAGTCCTCTTAATATTGATTTTTTTCTCCAAAAAAAATCAGCCTACGAATCTGAAAGAAGCTTGAATCGTGATCAACTCTTTAATCCTTTTCTTGATTTTTTTCTTCTCTTTCTTCACTTCTTCTCTTACTTTTTTCTTCCCTAGATTATGAAGCAATCGAAGACTAGAAACCAGCAATTAAGTGGAACGCCCAAACCCCTTTTGGGTGTGAAGATAGAGGTTGTCCAAGATGATGGACGTTGGACCTCCAAGGGAGAACAGAGGGGAGAAGAAAAGAGGGGGTGGGGCTCTCCTAAAGGGGTGTGGGGCTGCTGGTTGAAGTGTTTAGAGACCTTAGAGGGGGCTCTTTAAATAGACATAAAGTTTGAATCCTATTCAAAATCAAACAAACACTTAATACAAATCCTACTTGCATTATGTTTCCTTATTCTTTTAGTTATTTGTCTTTCTTTAGAAAATCAATTAGGCGTCAACTATTGAAGCCCTTGCATCTACAAAATATACCCCACTTTACACCATGAGATGTCGGAAGCTGATCTCATATGCCCACTAATTGATAGACATGCCCAACTTGATCAAATCATCGTCACTGCCGATCCTTAAGCTCCTTTTCGAATCTCCAACACTCACCGCCACTGTCGCCACCGCCGCCGCAGGGTAGCAGTACCAATCCACAAACTCAATCCTTCCTAGACTTCTCTTGGTCCGAATTCGGATTGAAAGCATTCCCTTCGGCCCCGACCTGCAAGTCAGAAACCTGCGACGTCTTGAATTACGACGAGAGCAAGCGGAGTCCCTCCACCGTCGCTGCCAACGACGGCTTCTTCTTCCACCACTCGATCTCCACTGAGAACAAGAACAAGAAATCCACAGGGGCAACATCCAAGGGGAGCAACGACGAGGGGATGCTCTCTTTCTCATTGGCCGCCATGGTGGTGGTTGTCGGACTAGTTCCACCCGCCTCCGATGGCTGCACCATCGAGCTTCTCGCCAGTGATTCGGACCATTCCGACATCAAAGCGTCAGTCCGAGAGGTGGAGAGTAGCAGGATGGCGGAGCTGGAGAAGCGACCAAGGAAGCACAGTCGGAAGCTAGCCAATGACCAGGAGGAGCCGCTCAACCACGTTGAGGTCGAGAGGCAGTGCCGGGAGAAGCTCAATCAAAGGTTCTACGCCCTCCGTGTGGTACCACATTATGGAAACACCATCACCGACGCTGACACCTGGGTCTACCTTCCAGGTGTTCGATGGAGAGAGCGAGGTAAGGGACTTCATCCAAGCTCCTTTCCTTGAGTTGGATGGACAATTTTTTTTTTTTATCTCATTCCACTAGAATGAGATTTTGACTTCATTGGGGTGAGTTCGGATTTGATTATGGAAGGAATGGATCTTTCTCATTTCTCTCTGAAATAAAAATCGGAATGGGACTCCCCTCTAACCAAACAGCTGGAATGAGAGTGATCCATTCTGATTCTCATTTCAGACCTTGATTACCCCCAACCAAGCACCCCCCCAGATTTCCTGAAAGAAATATCAATCAAATTTGGATTCTAATTGTTTTTTGATATACGGATTCTAATTTGTGATGGCTGGTGTTAGATCATTTTCATTAATGAAATCATGAAATTAATTGTCAACTATGATAAATTTTCCTGCCATGGATCAAATTCGCTTATAGCTAGATTAGCAGCTAATCTGAAACTGTCTTTAATTCCAATTCTTAACTTTTGAGTGGAGGTTGCCTTTGGAAATTTTGAACACCCGAGCAGGTCTTGCCATGGAGCACTGCATCCACTGCGTAAAGCATTTTTTTTGGTGCTAAGGGGTAAAACTTCTATACGAGCAAAGAAAATATATCATGTAGACACCCGAGCAGGTCTTGTCGTGGAGCCTTTTTTTTTTTGGTGCTAAGGGCATAAAACTTCTTTACGGACGAAGGAAATATATCATGCACATTGCATAGAATTTTCACCTCTTGATTAGGTAGAAATATATTATTATTATGAAAAAAAGGAGATTAGGCTATCAGTGACATCCCTTGAACTTGCTTAAGTATCAACAATGGCAATGGCAACATTGTGGCTACAAAGGAACTGATCAAGAATAGAATTACTTGGCTTGACCTACAGGAAGAAGAGAGAATTTTAAATCTAAATGAGAAAGAGGAAAGACTACAGCTAAAGGCTCAACTTGAGCAGATACTAGACCAAGAGGAGATGCTATGGAGACAGCGATGAAGGATCCAGTGGCTAAAAAATGGTGATTGTAACACTAGATTTTTTCACATTTGCGCAAGCTCCAGAAGAAAGAAGAATCACATTACTTAGTTAGAGCATCAAGGTTCAGTAATTATAAATAGAGAAGAAATAAAAGAAGCTCTTTTCAGATATTATGCAGATTTGTTCAAAGCCAACAATCAGGCAAATATCAAGGCAGAGTGGCAAGCCCTTCTACATGAGGAACAATTTGATCTCTCAGCCTTTTAGTGAAGAGGAAATAAAAAATGCAGTCTTTAGTCTTTCAGGAGAAAAATCACCAGGTTCAGATGGATTTCCAGCATGCTTTTATCAGAGATTTTGGAAAACGATCAAAGAGGATGTCTGTCGATTCTTCAATTTTGTTTATCTCAACACAACAAATTTAGATAGACTAAACTACTCCTTTATGAGCCCCATCCCAAAAAATAAGACTGTCTGAGTGCCAGGGATTATAGACCTATCAGCCTCATCAATGGAGTATTGAAAATTTTTCTAAGGTCCTTTCTCTTCGATTGGCAAAAGTTATTGACTCTCTGGTAATGCACTCTCAATCTGCATTCATAAAAGGAAGACAGATTAATGATAGCTTCCTCGTAGCCTCGAAAATAATCTCTCAATATCACAAGCAAAAACACAAGGGATTGGTGTACAAAATAGATTTCGAAAAAGCCTTTGATAACGTTGATTGGGCATTTCTCCTTGAGCTCCTGCAAGTAAGGGGATTTGGGTTGAATTGGTGCAGATGGGTATCAGCCTTGCTAAGCTCCAGTAAGACAGCACTCTTGGTTAATGGAGAACCAACAAAATGGTTCACTCCCAAAAATGGTCTGAAGCAAGGGGATCCTTTATCCCCCTTACTCTTTATCCTAGTCATGGACATTCTTGAGTGGATGCTTCAAGTTGCTGCTTCCAACAACATAATCTCAGGCATCAGAACACTAAATGGCTTTGACAATATCCTCAGTATTCAATTTGCTGATGAGACACTTATCCTATGTAATGCTAAGAAGAATCTGCTGCAAATCTCAAGTTCATTTTATGCACTTTCGAAATTCTTACAGGGTTAAAGATCAACTTTGAAAAGAGCTCACTTATAGGAATCAAGATGGAAAAAAAGACATCAAATGGTTTGCAGAATTGATGGTTGTATTGAATCATCTCTTCCATTCACCTACCTAGGTTACCCTATGCACCATAGTAAACCTCAAAATGCTGCATGGAAATTCTTAGAAGAGAAGATAGACAAAAGATTGGCAGCATGGAAAGGTAAGATCTTAACTTTGGCAGGGAGAATAGCTCTTATCAATGTTGTTCTAAGTTTTATCCCAGTATATTGGATGGCCTCAATGCAATTACCAGCTGAAGTTATTGAGAGAATAGACAAGAAAGAAAAATTTTTATGGTCCGATGAAATTTCTTCCAATGGAAACAAACACCTCATTAGCTGGGACAAAGCATGCCGTCCTAAAGCATTAGGTGGACTTGGAATACTAAATCTCAGACTACTAAACAATTGCCTCCTCACTAAATGGTGGTGGAGATACTACCATGAGCATGACAGACCTTGGAGGAGGATCATAAAGAATATCTACTTCAAAAACCAGCCTCCAAGCTATCCTTCAAATAGTAAACTGAGGTTTGCATCACCCTCTTGGATCGGACCACTTAAAAACCACCAGTGGTTTTTCAACAGTGTGACCTTCAAAGCAAGCAATGGTGAAGAGATTGCATTTTGCATGATCTTTGGGCTTCTTCAGAGCCATTAAAATCTCTATTCCCCATTCTCTTCATCTTTACTAAATCATCAGAACTCTCAATAGCTGAATTCACGAAAAAATCAATCAAGCGGATCAAATTTTCAATCCCTAAACCCATGGGGAAGAGAGGAGCTCCAGAGTCTCAAGATCTTTCTAACCTCCCTAAGCAACCACAATGACGAGGACGAAATCTTTTGGAGATGGTGCTCATCTGGTAAATTCTTTGTCAAAACTGCTATAATTTCTTTATCATGGAGGAATTATTCTTAAATAGCTAAGATTATTTGGAAACTCCCACTACCAGAAAAATAAAGCTCTTTAATTGGTTAGCCTACCATAACAAAATCTTAACAGCTGAAGTCCTGAAGAAGAAGAAATGGGCAAGCCCTTCAAGGTGTATTATGTGTGGTGAAGAGGAAGAAACAACAAATCACCTATTTACAACCTGTTATTTTGTTCAAGATGTTTGGGCTGCACTCTCATCAAAACATAAAATACCACGACTGCCTGAAACAATTGAAGATCTACGGACAAACTAGAGAAGGTTCATTAAAGACAAAAGACAGAGTGGCTTTGGATTGCCTAATAGCAACTGTTTGTTGGTGCATCTGGTTAGAAAGAAATCATAGGATTTTTAGGAGAGAGGTGACAGCACCGCAAGTGGTTGTCCCACAAGCCACTTTTCTTTTCGAAAACCGGATTAGTGCCTACTCTGGCAAGTTTAGGAGTGCAATAGAAGGCCTGCTCAAAGAAATGGAGAAAAGATAACATGTGTGGCCAAAGCTCATTTGACCCTTTAGAAGATCACAATCTAAGTTTTAAGATAGACAATCTCACAACCTCATTGGAAAATCATGTAGCTCCCTTTCATGGCCCTAGCATGAATTGTGTCAATGAGGCCTCATCGTTGACGGGCATGTTTGGATTTTGGCTACCCTTGTGTATATTTCATCTTTCAATAAATAGGGCAGATTAACCTCCCTTTACATAAAAATAAAAAAAAACTTGCTTAAGTATCCCATACCTCCCAAATGCATGCCCAATATGAGACTAAATACATACCTATGCTGTACTTATAAGAATATTTTAAAAGAACCATGGATCTAGTGTTAGAAAATATATCTCGAGATTCGATCCATAAAAAGTCTACAGTGAGACCCAAGACGACGAACGGAGTCCAACGAGCCCAAGATTAGTCCAAACGGAGTCCGGATGAAGAAGTTACGCTCGAAAGAAGTCTGCATGGAGATCGAAGCAGCGATGGGCCGGCAGAGGCGGCAGTTGGCCGGTGGAGGCCACGGTGGAGCGAGCACGTGCAACGGCGTATGGGCTGCATGCTAGCGCGCGAATGCACAGGCGTGCGCAGTGCGCGGCCCAGGCCCAGGCGGGCATGCATGCGGGTGCTGCCCAGGCCTTAGCGGGCGCGCACAGGCATGGCCCATGCGGATCCCATGCGGTCCACGCACGGTGCATGGACCAACAGTCCATGGAGATCATTATGGATCGGGTGAGTGTTTCCCGCCCAGCTTCGTGCGGTCCACTGTGGACCGAAGCATTTCCAGAGTTGATTCTTGCGGTCCATGATGGGTTCTCATGGATCGATGCATGATCGGGTGGCTTCAGATAACCGCGATCACGATCGGATGGCTGTGAGCCATTTCAAGGAGATCAGAGGCATGATCTGGCATGATGAGATGCGATCAAGCAATCAGTTTCTGATCTAAGGCGCGATCGGATGGTCGAGAAGCTACAAGAGTCCGATCCAGAGTCTGATTTCGATCTAAGCTAGGTTTAGGGCCTTTAAGAGGCTGTGGTGAATAAAACCGAAGAAGAACATGCTGAGAGCATGACAAAGAGCTGTGAGTGGAGACATCGGTGCGAGGGAGGCTCGTGCAGCCGTCGGGAGGAGTTCGGCAGAGCTCCGAGTGTGCGTAGTGGGCAGAGCAGACCCTACAGAGCACCAACAGGAGATCGGAGGCCGAGCAGAGTGTCAGACAGAACAGCTGTGGAGAGGCACGATGTAGCAGTTCGCTCCACAGAAAGCATTCAGGGGCATCGAGGATCTTGGTACTGGCAGGCCTGTGAGAGGGTCTCTTTGGGGGATTTGAGAGAGCTTTTATGAGGATAGCTTCTAGTAGAGAGAGGATGGTATACAGAGAGTTGAGAGTGGGTGTTCTCCTCTTGTATTTGTTCTTCTCATAGTAAAATTTGCATGCCCCATGGAGGCAGCGCTTGGGCTATTCCATGTATCTGATTGTGTCTATATTGTTTCTTCTTTCTTCCTGCTGCAATGCATGGTATCGAAAAGGTCCTGTAGAGGTGGTATCCTGGCCAGACATCTCCAACATCTAGGGCATGCAGAAAGAAAGCAAGGGATTCTTTTGAAAGAGGCTAGAGAGAAACCCTCTCTCTTCGTTGAACCCCTAATTCTCATCAAGAGCAGCCCTCTTTGCCCTCACCAAAAGACACCCCCTCTTCCCCTCTACAACATTTTAGGAATCCAAAGATAATAATTTTGCATACATTGTTAGGAACTAGGGCTTGGCCCTTCGCATAGTAAGATGCGAAGAATAGCGAGAGGAAGAAAGAAGAAACAACAAATCGCACACCCACAAGAACACAGAAATTTACATAGTTCAGAATCTCTTGCTCCTACATCTGTAGTTGTACAGAGAATTTCACTATATAATCAGGGAGTTTACAAGAGTACAAGAGATGGGAAGAAACTCTGTCTCACACACCCTCTCTTTTGCACAGCACAGCTATTGGCTCTTATACACTTGGATGCCGAATAATTATCTATTTATATCAGAAATTAGGGTTAACAATTGATAGGGATGTTTCCAGATTCGCCTTTCATTTCAATGAGATAGGAAAGGAGAATCACAACCATCCGCAGCGTATACCCTCTACCGTTTGTTCGGTGGGGTTCCACCCCTAAACCCCCTAGTAAGGGGGCTGCCCCCTTGACCCCTATCCCACTGACTGCATAGCAGGACCCGTGACTACCAACCGTAGTGCACAAATAAGACTCGGATCAAGGGAATGGATCAAGCTCCACCATCCCAACATACATCTCTCTATAATGTTCGAATTTTGTTGAATCTATGTTGTCTTTTAAGATAGTTGTCTTTGTATTTTCTAGCCAACGACTTAAGAGAAAAAATCTACAATTTGCATCTAATGGAGTCTATCTAAATGGTTAACTTAATTTAATGTATTATTTGATATGGTTTATATTGTTAAATCACTAAACTTATGCATGAGAGTGATCTATTATTTTTTTAGCCCATTACTCCATTACATGTTGTTTATCTTCCTCCAGGTATCTAATCACCATGAACTAGCCTAGTTTTGTATAATGGGCTTAACCAACACAGTTTTCCATGTAACCCCTTAGTTTCTATTTAAGTGCCAGTAATCCTTTGCCTAGTTTATTTTCTTTAATTCTTCAGTTTGTTAAGCATGTTCCCACAGTCTCTCTGATGTAAAATTTTTCAGCACACAACCATGTACAGGGTTTTTAGTTATTTTTTTCACATATTATTTTTGGTGATTAAGCACTTAAGGACTGGTTATATGTACTAGTTATTTATACCAATGCATATAAGACTAAGCACCCTTCTATAATTATCATACAATATTTGCTATCTCCTAGCAATCCTCAAATTTGTTGGGTAATCGATAACCACAATAATGTGGTTAATTCATGCAACAGGAGCATGTTGCAGAAAGCAAATGTTTGTGCTTCTCTATCAGTTATTTATTGATTGCGAAGTTAAATATTTTCAATCACAAATCAAGCCACAGTTTCTATTAGCTTCAGTTACCATCTTATTAACTTTTGCTTCAGATTCAAAGGAGCAATATGATAAATAATACTACATGAGATAAATTGGAATCTCAATATTCTCTTGATAATAAGGTCAAGTGAGGGACAGGTAAATTAAAATGGTTACCCTTTTGTTCTCTTTAATTGGGAGCAAGATGACCAAAGGCAACATAGATCACAGATCCCATCACTAGATGTTAGCAGACATCATCCTTTTAGGATTTTCCAAGACTATTTTTCATAGAGTCTATCTGCGCATGATATCATATTCTTGAGCACATCTAACTCCGATCAGCTTATGAACACCCCATTATTTCCTTGTAATATTTATTTACCAATTCGCTGATCCCTTATCATAGAAGAGTGCTACATATGATGATCATCCCAAAATTCATATGATCATCCCAAAATTCTTATAATCACTTGAATCAATATCTCACTTTTCCATGTTGACCTAAACTTAATTAGAAGTAATTCTAATTCTTTTAATTACTTGTTTTAGTAGTCTCATGCGACAAACTAATCAATTTTTTTCACACATATGCAGATGGCTCATGCAAAATCTCGTAAGAAAGCCCAAGGGGAGAGCTCTCGAATTTTCAAAGAGTAGAAGCAAAATAAAGCTCTCCCATATTTAATACACCATTGGTGCTATCTTAAGAGATACACTGATTTTGTAAGGGGCATTCTTATGATGGATGCTTATAGGATGTTGATAGAACAGGTGTCTTTCCTTTAAATGCCCGACATCTTAGTCATGCATTGTTATTCTTTATATTTTCATCATTTCTGATTTTATGTGGTAGGTGAACTGGTTAGGCATGATGGCATGAGAAGTATACTCCATTACTGATATAGATAGTTGGAAGCTTCAACATATTGATAACTGCCCATAGCAAGGTGAAGGGTGAGTTGTCTATGCCACTATTCCATTTCTTTCACTATTCTATTATGCCACTTTTATGATCATGCCATGGTGCCATTTTATTGGTCGTGCCACTGTGCCATTATGCCATTGTATTGGCCATACCACTATGCCATTGTATTGACTGTGCCAGTGTGCTAGTTCATGGCTTGTGCCAATATGCTAACTAATGGGATGTGCCATTTTGCTATTATATTGATTGCGCCAAAATGCCAGTTAATATATATTGATTGCACTAATATGCCAGTTAATAACCATGTCCTTGCACCATTGTATTAACCGTGGCACTATGTCATTTTATTTGTTCTCCCATTATGCTATTTAATAGATTGTGACATTATACCACCTTATTTAATGTCATTGTGCCATTTTGCAAGCTAGACTGTGCTATTTATGTTATCCATTTTATCGATAGCACAGTGATTAGTTAGAAGATTACCATTATAGAAGCTGACGTTATGATTGCATGCCAAATATGCTGTTGTGATCATAACGAAGGGTCAAGAAGGGGCATGATTATATCTATTGTATTTGTTGTATTATAATATTTTTTTTGGACTATTCTCTTACAATCTTATAGTACAAAGTTGTAGTTTGGAAGAGTCCTAATGTGTATGTTATTTGGAATGCATTTGTGTTTGAATGAAATAAAACATATTTTGTATATAATTGGCTAGATACTGTATGTAATTGCAATGTAATGGATGTTCCACCTCATTGTTGATTATGATAGATCATCCATTTTATAACTTGTGTACTTTATCAAGCTGGCTAGGTGTTCTTATCTAGAAATCATATAGGGCACATTTAGCAAAATAAATCTTTTTATTGAGTGTAATTGTTACAATGAAATTTACAGGAAATGAATCTATTTAATAAATATAATTGTTGTAAAGAAACTTATAGCAAGCGAACCTATTTGTTAGGGATATTTTTTGCAAGAAAACTTATAGCACGTGAATTCCAAAGGAAACATCATTTGACAGTAAACATCATTGTCCTGTACAAAATCTGAAAGTAAGACAAGCCCTATAATAAAAGTCAAATTTAGTATTTATTTCTATGGTGTTTCTGTTTATCACCACAGGCTAGATATTTATTTTGGGGAGCTTCTGTTTATTCTGGAGGAATTTATGTTTATTCTAAAGGTGTTTTGTTATTTTTGAAGGAGAGAGAAAGGAAACCAGTAAGAAACCATGTCTATTTCTGCCTATTCATGCTTAGTTTGTGTTTATTTTAGAGATGTTTTTTGTTTATTTTGTGATAGTTTGTGTATATTTCATCCAAAATTAGTATTTATCCTTCATTCTTACTGTTTATCTAGGGTGAAGCCTAAAGTGACTCGAAGTTGGGTTGACATTTGAGTTTATTTCTATAGTATTTCTATTTATTATTGCAAATTAGATATTCATTTTGGAGAGTTTCTATTTATTCTGGAGGGATTTGTATTTATCATGAAAATATTTATATTATTTTTGTAAGGGAGCAAGATAAATAATAGTTTAGTGGAGCCTAATTTATATTTATTCTGAAGAGATTTATGTTTATTCTGTAATAGTTTATATTTATTCCATCCAAAGTTAGTGCTTATCCTCCATTTTTATTGTTTATCATGGATAATGCATAAAGTGATTATGGATTGAGGATAAAGTTTGTGTTTATTTTATAATATTTTTTATTATTGCAAATAAGACATTTATTTGGGAGAGTTTCTATTTATTCTAAAGGGATCTGTGTTTATTTTAAAAATATTTATTATTTATTTTTGTAAGGGAGCGAGAAAAGTAGGGAGCTCTTACATCTGTTTTTTGTTTATTTGAGCCCATATTGTGTTTATTCTTAAGTGCTTTGTATTTGTTCTACGATAGTTTGTAATTATTCCAAATAAAGTTATTGTTTATCCTCCATATTTGTTCTTTATCATAGATAAGGCCTAATGTGATTAAAGGTTGGGGTAAAGTTTATTTTATTTCTGCAGTGTTTCTACTTATCATGCAGATTATATATTTATTTTTTAGAGTTTTTATTTATTCTAGAATGTTTTATGTTTTATTCTGAAAATATCTATATTTATTTTATAAGGAAACGAGGAACGCAGTGAGCTCTTATGTCTGTTATTGCTTATTGGAGCTCAATTTATGTTTATTCTGGAGAGTTATGTATTTGTTTCATCCAAAGTTCATGTTTATCCTTAATTCTTGTTGTTTATCATGGGTGAAGCCTCAAGTGACTAAGGGTTAGAGGTGAGTTTATGTATATTTCTATGATATTTCTATTTATCATTGTGGACTAGGTGCTTATTTTGAAGTATTTTTATTTATTTTGGAGGAATTTATATTTATTTTGAGAATATTTGTGTTTGTTTTTATGGAGGAGAAAGGACAGTAGTGAGTAGTCACATCTGTTTCTATTTATTCATGACCAACTTCTTTTTATTTTCTTGGTAAGACCAGTTTCTGTTTACTCTAGTAAGATTTGTATTTATTCAACTTAGTTTGTATTTGTTCTATTCAAAGTTAGTGTTTGTCCTTCATTCGTGCTATTTATCATGAATGAGGTCTAAAATGACCAAGGGTTAGAGGTACAGTTTGTATTTATTTCTGTGATGTTTTTATTTACACTACAAGAAATAGAAATTTTGCCCATGCAATATTTACCTATGCAAAATTTTGCATAGGCCAAGAGCACAATTAGCTACGTAAATGAATAAACATCGGTAAAAAAGAATAATTAGCTACGCTTAAGAGATAACATTGCAAATTATAATTATTGATGTAAACGTAGTATCGGCATTTTAAAACAATGCATCGATAATGGGTGATCTTAATTTCTTATTTTTTTCAAATCATTTGTTGACGATAAATTTACATAGGCAATAAGCTTAATTACCTATACTTTTATTTTCTGTAGGTAATTAACCTCATTGCCTATGCTAACGTTATGCCGGCGAATATCTTTCTTTTTTACTAATTTTTTTATTTTCATAAAGAATTATCGATGCTAAATTAGCATAGGCAATGAGGTTAATTACCTATGCAAGATTGAAGCGTAGGCAATTAGGCTTATTGCCTACGCAAATTTAGCATTGGCAAATGATTTTTTTATTAATTTTTTTTATTTTGTAAAAATATTTGCCAATGTAAACTTTACATAGGCAATAAACTAATTACCTATGCTCATATCTTGCATAAGTAATTAAACTCATTTCCTATGCTTCTATCTTGCGTAGATAATTTTTTTATTATTATTTTTATTCTCACAAAATATTTACCGATGCTAAATTAGTGTAGGCAATGAGGTTTATTACCTACGCAAAACCTAACCATAGGCAAATATGATTATTGCCTGCGCTAACTTAGCATCAACAAATGATTTGCTAAAATTAAAAATTAATAAAAAAGAGATCATTTGTCGATGCTAAATTTATGCAGGCAATAAGCCTATTTAACTACCTAAAATATAGGTAATTAACTTTATTGCCTATGCTAATTTAGCGTCGATAAATATTTTATCAAAATAAAAAATAAAAAATATAAAATCAATTGTCCATAGTAAGTTAGCATAGACAATGAAGTTAATTGCCTACGCAAGGTTATCATCGATAAATAATTTATCAAAATAAAAATTAATAAAAAGAAGCCCATTTGCGGACACTAAATTTGCATAGGCAATAAGCCTAATTGCCTATGCAAAATCAAACCATAGAAATTAGCCTCATTGTCTACACTAATTTAGCATCGATAAATATTTTATGAAATTAAAAAATTAAAAAATAATTACCTATGTTTTAATTTTACGGAGGCAATTAAGCTTATTGCCTATGCAAATTTAACATCAGCAAATGGTTTCCTAAAATAAAAAATTAATAAAAAGGAGACCATTTACTGATGCTAAATTTACGTAGGCAATTAAATTTATTATCTATGCAAAATATTAGCGTAGACAATTAGCCTCATCACCTATGCTAATTTAGCATCGATAAATATTTTATGAAAATAAAAAATTAATAAAAAATAAAATCAATTGTCGATGCTAGATTAGCATAGGCAATGAAGTATTGCCTACACTTATATTTTACATAGGCAAATAGGCTTATTGCCTATGTAAATCTAGCATCGACAAATGATTTACCAAATAAAAATTAATAAAAAAAGAGATACCATTTGCCGACGTTAAATTTATATAGGCAATTAAGCTTATTGCCTACACAGAATAAAAGCATAGGCAATTAACCTTATTGCTTATGCTAACTTAGCATCAGTAAATATTTTATAAATTAAAAAATTAATAAAAAAATAAAATAGTTGCTAATGCTAAGTTAGCATAGGCAATGAGTTTAATTGCCTATGCTTAGATTTTACATAGGCAATAAGCTTAATTGCGTCAAAATAAAAAATTAATAAAAAAGAGATCATTATCGATGCTAAATTTACGTAGGCAATAAGCCTATTTGCCTATGCAAAATTGAAGGATAGTTAGTTAGCCTCATTGCCTATGCTAATTTAACGTCGGTAAATGATTTATCAAATAAAAATTAATAAAAAGAGATTATTTGCTGATGCTAAATTTACATAGGCAATAAGCTTATTTGCCGACGTAAAATCGAAGGATAGGCAATTAGCCTCATTGCTTACATAATATAGCGTCGACAAATATTTATAAATTAAAAATTTAATAAAAAATAAAATCATTTGCTGATGCTAATTTAGCATCGACAATGAGGTATTGCCTACGCTTATATTTTGCATGGATAAATAGGCTTATTGCTTATGCAAATTTAGCATCGATAAATAGTTTATCAAAATAAAAATTTAATAAAAAAAGATATCATTTGTCAATGTTAAATTTACGTAGGCAATTAAGCTTATTGCCTATGCAAAATAAAAGCATAGGCAATTAACCTCATTGCCTACGCTAACTTAGCATCGACAAATATTTTATGAAATTAAAAAAATTAATAAAAAGTAAAACAGCTGCCGACGCTAAGTTAGCATAGGCAATGAGTTTAATTGCCTACACTTAGATTTTATGTAAGCAATAAGCTTAATTGCCTGCACTAATTTAGCCTCGGCAAATGATTCGCAAAAATAAAAAAAATTAATAAAAAAGAGATTATTTACCGATGCTAAATTTACATAGGCAATAAGCCTATTTGTCGATGTAAAATCGAAGGATAGGTAATTAGCCTCATTGTCTACATAATATAGCATCGACAAATATTTCATGAAATTAAAAAATAATAAAAATAAAATTATTTGTCGATGCTAATTTAGCATCGACAATGAGGCTAATTACTAAGCACAGGCAATTAACATTATTGCCTATGCAACTTTTGCATCAACAAAAGTTTTTTTAAATTATTTTTCGTAAATAATTTATCGTTATCTAAATAATTTATCGATATAGTTTTAAAATTTAAAATTCATCTTCATCATTCATTATCTAAATAATTATCATTAGAATATTGTCACAAAAGATCGTCTCGATCCGATTGCTCTAGCTATGTCGATCAATAAAATTCGATTTTGACAGTCACAAACGACAGCATGATGATCTGATAGATATAAACCACTAATAGATCTAAAAATTTACAATGATGATCTCGGTGATATTTATAGCAGACTATCAAAATTTTACTTCAATCAGATATGATATCATTATCATGGTCAATTTAGCATGAAATGATTTGGACCGTTAATAAAAAATGATGATCAAAAAGCCAAACGACATCCGATTATAAGATGATTTTTTAGATAAATGATCTTTGCTACTATTTTGATCGTTTGTATAGTGGTGATCGTAAATTCAAACTATGCATATATGAATGATCCAAAACTATATCTCTTGATACTTATTCTTAAAGTCCTTAAGTAATTACACTTATACTTTTGTAAGATATGCTGAACATGGATGGTTTATACACGTACGGTTTAGATTTTACGATCATCATCGTACAAATAATCAAAGTAGTAGCAAAGATTATTTATCTAAAAATTACCTTATAATCGGATGCCATTTGCCTTTTGATCACTCATTTTTCATTTAACAGTCTAAATCATTTCATGCTAAATTGATCATGATAATAATGTTCGATTGAAGTAAAATTCTGATAGTATGCTAAAAATATTATCAAAATCATCATTATAAATTTTTAGATCCATCGGTGGCCTCTATCTATCAAATCATTATACGGTCATTTGTGACCGTCAAAATCAAATTTTATTGATCGACATAGCTAGAGCTACCAAATCAAGGTGAACTTTTATGATGATATTCTAACGATAATTATTTAGATAATGAACAGTAAAGATGGACTTTAATTTAAATTATACCATATTCATATTCAGAGAAAAGTAAGAAAAAAATATTTTCTGCCTCTCGTTGCCGATGCTCAAGCATTGCGTAGGTAATTGCCATGTTTGCCTACGCAAAGTTAGCGTCGGCAAATAGTTTGAAAAAAATAATAAAAAAATTATTTATCTATGAAAAATTTTGATAGATAAAGAGATCATTTGCCGATGATAAATAATTACGTAAGTAATTATTATATTTATCTATATAAATTTTATATCGATAAATATTTTGAAAAAAATATATCAATGCTATATCAGCATCGTCGAAACCCATTTTCCCACCAAAACTCTTTTCCTCCCCTGCATGTTTGTCTCCTGCCGAATCATCTCCCTCCTCTATTTCTTCTACCGAACCAACTCCTGCCGAATCCATCTCCCACCGAACCCTCTCTCCCTCCCTCTCCCTCCACTCTTTATCTCCCTCTCTCGCCATCAATTCTCACCACTGTCGCTGTGCGCCGGCTGCCCTCGCTTTCCTCTGCTTCACCCGGCCACCACTGCCGATCCCCACCACCGTGCCTCCCCGCTCTGCTCGGCTTCACCCGCTATCGTTGCCGATCCCCACAGCGGCGCCGTCCCACTGCCACCATCAATCCTCTGCTACATCTCTCCCTCCCTCTCCCTGCTTCAAAGGTAAGACCTTTTCCCACGTAGATTGTCAGAGAGGGCGGGAGGGTTTCAGGGTTCGCCGTGGGAACACCGTCAAAGGGGGTTGTTGAGCCAGAGAGGGTGGGGAGGGGTTCGGGTTCGGTCGTGGGGAACGCCGTCGCAGGCGGTGCCGGT
>KE505808.1:46659-65507 GCA_000441515.1 Elaeis oleifera
GGGGAGGGAGGGAGGGGTTCAGCTGTGGGAAACACGATCGTAGGGGTGTTGAGCCAGAGAGGGACGGGGAGGGGTTCGGCCATGGGAATGCTGTCACGGGCGGCGTCGGTTGGGGGGGAGGCTGGGTGGGGAGGGAGGAGGGGAGCGTGGGGCATGCTTCGTGATAGAGGTGGGTGTTCATGAGCCATAGAGGGAGGCCTTGTGCTACTTTGCAGGCCTTGTGCTGCTTCTGCTGCTTTATTCATTCATTCATGCATTCATTTTCGCTACTCCTTTTTTTTCTGCAGTTAGAGGCTATGATGATTTGCCTTGGTATCTCCATGAAGATACTTCAAGTGCTGAAATTATATGCTTGCGTCTGCAAGAGCACCTACATTTGTGTATGCCAATCAACATCTGTTGAAGTTAAGGCTATTTATAATTCAGTTTCAGACCGAAAATCGATTCGAACTGAATCAAAAATTGAACCAAAATCGAACCGAATATAGTTGAGGCTGATTTATTATTATAATTTGCTGTGTTGCTTGATTGCTTGTTTGTATTAGAGATGATATAGTTTTTGATATGTTACATTATGTTTATTATCAATTTTGTTTATAATTGAAATAAAATTATAAACAAATTGAAAATCGAATCGAACCAAACCAAAATTCTTAGTTCGATTTCGGTTCGGTCCATCTCTTATTCGGATCGATTTTCGATTTTTATTTTTTTATTATTCGATTTTTGGGTTGGTTGGTTAAAACCGAATAAACAGCCCTAATTGAAGTAGCCATGCACATCTTACATGCTGACTACTATTTTGCCCAACTCTAATTGATGCCACAAATTTGGAGGGCTTGCTATTTTTGCAAGCAACCAAGTGCTGCCTGTTAGACCCTCCTCAATGTATGAAAATAGATAAAGCTGAGCATCTGATTTTTCCTCTGTTTGACACTTTTTTGTTATCTTTTTGTTCTTTTTGTGTGCTTTTCAGTACTGTCATTTTTTTTCATGTGTTGAATTTCTCATGGACATCTTGCATGCTGACTGATAGTTTGCCTTGCTCTAACTGATGTGGCAAAATTTATAGTTACTCCATGCTCTAATAGTTCTAAAATTAGCTCATAATTATTCTTTTATTCTTCCTTGCATATCTTTCTGAATAATCCATCCCTGAATGTATGTTCAGAGATGGTAGATTTTCGTTTAAGAGTCGATCCCAATCGAGATCAACTCTTGGATGCCTCATTTTCGGATATTTTGGAAAAGCTTTAATCTTATTATTGTTAATAGTTTATAGCTATTCCATTAGACTGAAGCTTGCCACTAGGAGGCCGATCACGCAGGGGGGCCTACATGAAGATGTCGGTACATCTCCATCTCAGCAGCAGTCAACATCATCATGAGACAGGCACATCATCTCCTGCCATGACAGATTGATTTTACATATTATAATTTTATATTTAATTATTTTAATTTTTATCATGTATAATAACTGATTTTAAGCTATGCTACCAGGAGGACCATCTGATGGGAAAACCCATATGGAGATGTTGGTACCTCCTCATCTTAGCAGCTGTCTACCGAGGCAGGCACATCATCTCCTACCATGATAGGTTGATTTTACATATTATAATTTTTATATTTTATTTATTTAAATTTTATCATGTATAAATAACTAATTTAAATTTTATTTACTGCAGCTGATACTATCATTAGACGAACTCGTGAAGCCATAAGAAATGAGAAGTTGGAGGAGTGGAGGAGGGCACATCTTGGAGAGAGGATGAGGATTATCATCCCATCAGGATATGATCTACCACTTCAGTGCCACATCAGGGATTCATACGTGTGCGAGATTGGCATTATTATCCGAGCGTACACTCCCTTGACTATGTTCGACTGGTAGAGAGTGACAAAGCCATAGAAGTAGATCCTCCTTGACCATTTATAGGTAACTAAATATAAATTACGATATATTTTTAAATATAGATCTTTTATTTTTTATATTTAATTTGATAATTATTTAATTTTATTTTTTAAATATTATACATTGTACGTTATTTGTACAGCACGACTTTGAGATCGAGGAGATTAATACCCAATGTGTGCAGGGGGCTATCCTTAGGCATATGGGGAGGTTGCTTAAGGGGTTCAAATATGAGCTCCATAGCCACTGGAAGGAAGTCTTCAATGCACGTGGGGTAGTGGTAGCACGTAAGACATCCCATAAGAATGTTTCATGCCGCAACTAGAATCTCCTATGTAACAAGTACGAGGATCCTGTATACCGAATATAACTATTATATATAATAAAAATATGAATTATTGAATTGATATGGTATTGTAATATGTTCACTCATATCGTGAATGTATTTTCTTATTAGGCCTTTTGTCAAAAGAATACAGAGAATCGGTCGAGGCTCACGGTGATGCATTATGGCGGATCGAAGTCATTTACGCAACATTAGTATGAGCTGGTAAATGCACATACATATATCTCTAATAATTTTTAGAATATGTGTGTGTTTGTGTACTTACATTCATAAATTTTAGAAGGACATCGAGACAGGACAGCTGCTGGGATGGATTGAAGTCTACCAGAAGACCCATCGTCGGGCGATGGGGGAGTGGCTTCTTAGGACTAGAGAGAAACATGTAAGTATTAATTGATTAAGTTCTATATTTCAATTTTATTATGAAGTTTAGATTTTTTATTATATTTATTTTTTTCTTAATTAGGAGCAGATGATGCATATACAATCCCAGTCCACCGTTGAGGGCTCCACCCACCCACAGATAATCATATCTATGATGAGGTGCTTGATAAGAGACCCAATTATATTACGGGATTGGGATATGCAATTGCAGCCCCCAGCTCCTCTAGAGCATCACATATTTCTTGTGATGCTCGTCTATGTGAGGCGGATGCTCGTCTGTGTGAGGCGAAAAGAAGACATAAAGAGGAGATGCGTCAAGCTGAGGAGGAGCATCGTAGATCCCAAGAGGACATAACGGCCCTACAGCATGGCAATATTGAGCTCAGGTCCCAAATTGCAGTATTTGGGACGATGCTCGATAAGTTATATCGCCACATACCTCCCCACCGACTCCCGACGTTCCTGCTAATGCCTATGATGATGACTCCGCCGATGATGATGATGGGTATCCTCCTGTGATCGATATTATTTTATATTATTTTAATCTATATATTTTATCATTTAGCAAATAATTAGTTTGTTAACTTAATTTTTTTAATCTATTACTGGCCTATGATACGGCTTGGCATTTCGAGTTTATTTTGTATGGATGCATATATTTGTATGATATTTTACACGGTTGTATATATACTTGTTTTGCTATATATGTGGTTGTAAAAATGAACGCAATGTTTTGCTCTCTCTCTCTATATATATATAGATTGTGTCATTGTTAAAGTGAAATGAATTTGATTCTAGCATATGTGTAAATGAAGAAGATAATGTACATATTGTATATATTATATATATTATTGACTATAGGTTTACAAAAAAATTATAAAAAATCGGCACAAAAGCAATCAATTTTTTTTTTTGATTTAAAGGGACAATTAGCGATGCAAGATAAGTGTAGGTAAATATATTTAGCGATGCTAATTAGCGTCGGTAAATTAATCGTAGCATCGCCAAAAGGTGTGCCAGGATGCCGGATGTGCCATCATTAACAACGCTATGTAACCTTTATCGATGCTAAGTAGCGTTGCTAAATCTATTTACCTATGCTTATCTTGCGTCGTCAAAAAAGAAAATTAGCGACGCAAAATAAGCATAGGTAAACTGAAATTTTTTTGATACAATATTTGTGTCGCTAAATATATATTTGTCGATGCTTTTTAGATGTAGATAAATTGACTATTTCCGACACTAATTTTGCGTCGCTAAAAAATTTTTGCCAATGCTTTTTGTAAGCATAGGTAAATGAAACCAACGATGCTTACTTTAAGTATCGACAAAACATAATATTTGCCGACAAAAAATTTTAAGCATCGATAACTAGAATCAACGACCTCTCTTTTGCCGACGTTTATTTGCTGACGCATTTTACGCCGGTAGTTACCTTTTGCGATGCTTTTGTATATTTAGCTACGTTTTTTTTGCATAGCTAATTGTCTTATTTCTTGCAGTCTTATCACTGCCAACTAAGTATTTATTTTGAAGAGATTTCATTTATTTTAGAGGGGTTTATGTTTATTTTAAAATATTTATGTTTATTTTGTAGGGGAATGAGGAAGACAATGACCTCTTCCATCTATTTCTATTTATCGATACTCAGTTTCTGTTTATTGTGGAGAGATTTGTATTTATTGTGATGGTATTTCTATTTATCATAGAGACATGGCATATTAGTTCACATGTCATTGGCAACTTAGCATTTAACGTACACATCAAATATGACAAATGAATTCATAACTTAGGAGTAGCAAATTAAATCACAGCATAGGAGGAGACAATCGAATGTATCCATAAGTTACAAGGAATAAAATAGTTCGCAACTTAGGATGAGATAACCAAATGTATTCACAGCTTAAGAGGAGACATCCAAATGTATTTGCAACTTAGGAGGAGATATCATACATTGGCTATCTAAGACATGATCCAACAAAAGTACAATATATCATATAACTAATACAGGCATGTGATTTATCACTCTGGTGATCATATGCCGTCGCCACGCAGGATTGAGATGCATGTTGTATTGCCTTATCCTTATTGCTCTTCATCAAAAGAGTCTTTGCTGATCTAGCTTTTGAAATTATCAATCTACATAATATATAATGATGTAGAAAGATATAAATAACAAAGGGAGAGAGAGATGGGGGGTTGGGGTTCCAGCGAGAGACGTAGAAGAGTTCAATATGGGTAGAGAGAGAAGGCTACATGCAGGCCAGGTCGATGTGAACCCAAGCCTAGCCTATTTAAAAGGTGGGCACAAATTTCAGATCCATTCTGACCCTTTAGGCTTAAAAATCATGCTCAGGCTCATCCAAAATGGTCTGAGCTTGGAAAAGCCAAACAAGCTACCTAGGATTTGAGCAATTCTACACCCAAAATGCCTTGTTAAGGAAGCTAAGCCTCAAATAAGTGTCTATGAGGAAGATCAGGACTTATTTAAGTAGAAGGGCCAGTTTGAATGGTTGGGCATAAAATCCCTAACCATCGTAAGCATTGAACAATAGGATAGATTAGGCCTATGTTTATAGCTTAGCCCGGCCTATAATTCAATGTTTTTAATAATTGTAATGGTCCAGCCTATGAATCCCATAGAATCCTAAGCCCAACCATCCAAACAAATTCTAAAGATATTTTCCATGCCATCACAGAAATCACATAGCTAATTTTTTTGCTCAGGTGTGCAGCAAAGCTAGTACACACTACAGGCTCCCTGATATTGCTTTCTTACCGATGTACATGGTGGTTATGCTGCAGCAATCTACTGCACACATCATAATTGTTCTTGCTACCCGGTTCAGCATGGCATACCCCTATAGTTTGTCTTTGCTCCAGAGATTTGTGATAACTTGCCTAGTACTGCCTTCTTTTCCTAAAAAATATCGTCACTTACAACGTCATAACGTGCGCTTGGAAAGCTTGTCCTTTTGATTAGTTCAATTGCCCAATTAATAGAGATCCATGAGAGGACTATCTATAGTGCTAAAGGATAAGATTTTACTGTTTTCAAATTTAATATTTTTTTCCGGATTGTATCAAGTGCTTATGTTATTTATTTTATAGAAATTTAGATACTTCAGCAATCTTGTATGCCAAATTTAGATTCTCAAAATACAAGTTTTGATGTGATGTGAATCAGAAACACAAGTTAGAGATATTGTTCAGTTTAGTCTGTTCATCAAACTTTTCATTGTAATGGCTAATAAATATTCCATTGCTTGAAGCATGTGTCATTTATGACAAATGGTTATTTATATATCACACATTATTTCAAACTATTGACTTGGAAATAATTGCTTGGTTTTTGAGAAGCATATACGTGTATGTATACCTGTTGAGTATTTACATGTATATATCAATTGCTTGTTCACTCAATGCTCCAATAGTGGTGTACTTTGCATGTCTACCTACATTTGACAGTCTGAAGTAGGTGAGAAAATTGGTGGGGATGCTGCCACCTAAGTTTTTATCCAGGATCTCATCCATTTGGTTAGGTCATCAATTGATATAATATGATACGAGCATGAAGAAGAGACCAAGTCAGTCTATTATCAAAGTGGAGCTAATTTTCTTCAACACTTGCCAGGTCCTAAAAGTTTGGCATTAGAAATCAGAGGGGGAAGCCCCAATCATGAGTATTTTATATTTCGATGTTTGGGTCATTTTTTTTTTCCTACTGAATTTGAGTGTTGTCTAGTCACCAGACCCCAATGCTGCAAGTGCATGAATCATGATTCCTTAAAAGTAGATCTTTCCATGGTGTTATTGCACTATATTTATAGTGTGGGCATGCATTACTTTAGGGTAGCAGTATTTGAAGGCTTTGGAGCACACACTGAGCTAAATACATTGACTCTCAGAATGCTAGATCAAGAATAACAAGTCCTGAGATCAAGGCAATTTTGTCTTTGAAAAAAATTAACAATTATACCACCATGAAGCTTCAAGACCCTAAGAAATTTGATGATCCCAT
Organism: Elaeis oleifera; assembly: GCA_000441515.1. Taxonomy (NCBI): domain Eukaryota; kingdom Viridiplantae; phylum Streptophyta; class Magnoliopsida; order Arecales; family Arecaceae; genus Elaeis; species Elaeis oleifera. Next base: position 53,323 of record KE505808.1, read on the forward strand.
AGAATGGATATTCTTAATTTCATTAATTGCTATTCATTTCCCCAAATAGTTGGGAAAAGTCTAGGCGACCATGATGATTATGGCAATTATGATTATGAATTACAGTTAATTTGCTTTTGTCATGCTTTACATATCCATTTTGTTCTCATTATGTAGACATGGGATCTGGTGTTCTGAGGCTTGTTTGTGGCCTTCAGGGATTCACTTTGAGATATGCTGTTGTTTCTTTTACATCTCAGAAGATGATACAAAGGTGAGTACATCCCACCCTTATTGCTCAAGCAATAGAAAAATGATAACATCAATTCTTTGAAGTGTTCCGCGATTCTTCCCTCTTAAAATAGTAAAAGTTTGATGTGAGACTTCAACATTAAGAATGTAGAAAGACTATAATTCATATTAAAACAGCAAGCTTTATGCAGGTTTGAATGTCAGTTTGTTGTCTAGCCAACTTTGATGGGAAACTTCTCAAGATTCCAAGAAACATGCTTCCTCTTTGGGTGTATATAAACTCCAAAGGAACCCTAATGGTCTTTATTTTTCGATAAAGAACTTGAATTTAAACCTAGGGAACTAAATGAGTTTTGCAACCACTTCTTGTTCATATTGACAGCCTTAGAAAAAGGAGCAAGAAATACTGTGCTGACATATTGGTGAAGGACAATGTACTTGAAGAGGGATAAATTCCAAGTACGAATTGCCGATAGAGTGTAACATCTGTAAGAAAGAAGAAGAAAGATTAGTCAAAAAAAAAAGAATGAATGGGTTAGAAATACCCCTCCTCGTCAAGATGGTTGGAAGAGAAGCCGGAGAACCAGAAAAGAGCGATCTGCATTTGGGAAACCCCGATTCACACCGATCTCATTTTTCTTCTTCTCGGGAGCGCTAGGGTTTCAGAATAGAGAAGAGTCGACTAGGGTTTCTGAGAGGAAGACAGAAAGAAATAGGTGAAACGACAGGATCCAGAGGGTTCGAAACCCTTTTGTTCAGTCGGTTTGGGTATTGGATCCAGCCAACAAACCCAACAACTCGCTCCGACAAGTCTCAGAAATATCTTCTTGAATTTCATTTTACATTTCATTTAGGAGCATTTGTATTTCATTTCGCATCTGAATTTCATTTCTAAAAAATGTCATCTATATTTGATTAGAATTTTATTTCTTTTGAAATCATTTCATTTACATTATCTGTAACTTCATATAAAAAAGGATTGTAACAGAAATTCAAAATAGAAAATGAAATAAAATGAAAGTATTCAGACTCCCTCTAAATGAGACTTATCCTTCTCCTTCTCCGATCTGAAACCCTTCTCAAATCTGAACTCCCTCTCTAATCTGAACACTCTCCTCCCTGTAATTCACCTTTTCATCTCAATTCAGCTCCAAAATTCACATAAACACCACATCGAATTCCTCTCGGGAAGTCGGGATATTACAAAAACATTGGTATCAGAGCTCAGATCTGAACCTTGGACCTGTGGCAAGATGACCAGAAAATAATAGTGAAGCTTACCTGATACTGTAATCGGCCATCTGTGGTGCTGCACAGTCCAAGTTAGAGATCGGCAGCAGAATTTACAGTCAATCAAATAAGGCACTCAACAACAGATAACACCCTCAAAACTGTTTAGATCTATTTCCAGAATAGATTGTAATGAATGTATCAGGATCCACAAGGGTGATTACTGTTCCAATGAGTTAGGAACAGCAACCTGGCCTCATGAAATCATCATTGGCCACCCTGAATTGATTGCTGTAGTCAGGAGTAAAAATTTTAATATCTGCTAAACAGTTTCAAAACAGATTTTATAAAAATTTTGTTGGAGTGTAGTAAAAAATGGCAGAAGGAACCAGATTAAAAGATATCTGTGAAAACCTACGAGTACTGGAAGAAAGAATGCAAACATTTACCACAGATTGCCACAATCATATAGAAAATCGATTACAGCAAGTATCTGAGGAATACAATACGAAGTTGGGTGTGTTTGCAAGATAGTTAGATGAAATACAGATTGAGGAAAGACAGAGATATGAAGCTTTACAAATTGAAGCTGCAAGGAGGCATGAAATCATGATGCAGAAATAAAATCGCAGGCATGAGCAGTTGCTGAAGCTAATTACGCCGCAGCCATCAGTTTCTCAACCCACTCTTTCATTCACTGCAAACAATAATCCGTCAGCCCCAAGAAATGGAAGAACAAACAGTTCAGAGCCACCTGGCTGTAGCTCATCAGCAGCAGCAGCTGAAATTAGAGGTAAAAGAATATTACCCACACCTTATCAACCATTGGATAGGATGGGTGATATTCAAAATCGGACCCCACTTCACCTGCCTTATCCAAAGTTAGAATTTCTTACCTTTAATGGTGAAGAACCCTGAGAATGGATCAATAAGAGTGAACAATATTTTAAAATATATTAGATTTCAGTGGTTCAGTGGGTAGAAATTGCTACCATGCATTTCATGGGAAAGGCACACAGGTGAAAGGAAGGGTACCTAATTGATAAACCAAATTTGAGTTGGAAAGAATTGGTGGAAGCAGTGAACGAAAGATTTGACAGTGGAAATATGAAACAGTTGATCAAAGAATTTAATAAATTAGTGCAGATAAGTACTGTGGAGAAGTATAAAGAAAAGTTTGAAAATATGAGAGCTAGGATGATACAATATAATCCAGCATTAACCGAAAGGTATTTTATAGAAAGCTATATCAGTGGGTTGAAAGAAGAATTGATACCCTATATTGATTTATCTCATCCTACCACTTTAGAAGAGGTGTACGAACAAGCTAAGTTATATGAACAGGCTTTGTTAATGATGTGGAAGAGGAACAAAATAGTTTACAAAACACCACAATTAAAATAACAGAATATCTTCACAATAAACCAGCAGTACAGAAGGAAACAAAAAATATCAAACCTTCAGAAATCAGAAGTTATTTCAGAAAGATAATAAACAGCAGTGGGAACAAAGAAGAGCAGCTGGTCTATGTTTCAAATGTAGAGAAAATATCATCCTAGGCATCAGTGTTCAATAAAGAAGAATCAATCTAGAAATGCTACACTAGAAGTCGATGAAGTATTTGATGAACAGCTATTGCAGGAAGAGGAAGAAAAGATAGAGGAAGAGATCATAACAGAAGAAGAAAAAGATACAGATGTAGAAACAGCAGTATATGTCTTAATGGGACAAAATCAAAATGAAACTATTAAGATTTAAGGAGAAGCTGGTAATAAAACTCTGATCATTCTAATTGACACAGAAAGTACTCACAGCTTTATTAATTACCAAGTTGCTAAAGAAGTGAAGGCTACAATTACTGCAGCAAACCCATTAGTGGTAACAGTGGCCAATAGATACAAAGTGTTGAGTAAGCTCAAATGTGTCAATTTTAAATGGTCTATGCAGGGAGAACAGTACCAGACAGATTTAAAGGTGATTAGATTAGATAGATCCAACATAATTTTGAGAATTAATTGGTTGAGAATCTATGATAAAGTAACCTTTGATTATTTAGATAATGCTGTTACTTTTATGAAGGAAGAAAATAGATGACATTGAAAGGTATTACAGAAGGATCCAAATTAAAGACTACTAAGGCCAAACTTCAAATGATCATTGCTACACAGTGGTACAGGTCTAGACTTAAGGAAGACTGTTGTACAATTGGGTAACTGAAGAATTTTGATGGAAAAAGAATAGAGGCAGAGATACCTAATTCAGTCAATACAGTATTAAAACAGTACACTGATGTGTTCCAAAAGCCTAAAGAATTTTTACCTATTAGACCATAAGATCACAGAATACCATTGTTACCGGGCACTAATCCAATTAATATCAGACCATACAGATATACATATGAACAGAAAAATGAGATTGAAAAATAAATACAGGAGATGCTTAAAACTACCATTATTCAGCCTAGCACCAGTCCTTACACTTCACCTATATTATTGGTAAAAAAAGATAACAGTTGGAGATTTTGTGTAGACTATAGGCAGCTCAATAAAGCAATAGTGAAAGATAAATATCCTATACCCTTAATTGATGATTTTTTGGATGAACTTGAAGGATCTCAATATTTCTCTAAAATAGATTTGAGATCAGGTTACCATCAAATCAGAATGAACCCAGAAGATGTATATAAGACAGCTTTTAGAACTCATATGGATCATTATGAATTCTTAGTGATGTCTTTCGGATTAACTAATGCATCAGCCACATTTCAAGCTATCATGAATGAGGTGTTCTCTCCTTATCTCAGAAAATTTGTGCTAGTATTTTTTGATGATATTTTGGTATGCAGCAAAACCTTAGAGGAGCATGTGGAACATCTCACTGAAGTATTGACTATATTAAGAAGAAATCAGTTGTATGCAAAAAGATCTAAATATTTTTTGGGTAGCAACAAGTGGAATATCTGGGGCATATAATTTCTAAAGAAGATGTGGCAACTGACCCTGAGAAGGTGATAGCCATGCAAAAGTGGCCTAAACCAACTACACTGAAGGAGTTGAGGAGATTTTTGGGGCTTATAGGATACTATAGAAGGTTTATAAAAGGCTCTGGATCAATTAGCAAACCTCTAACAAAGCTACTTAAAAAGATAATTTTCATTGGGATGAAACCACACAAAAGGTATTTGAGAAGTTAAATGAAGTAATGTCTACAGCATCAGTTTTAGCTATGTCGAATTATTCCTTATCCTTCATTTTGGAAGTAGATGCCAGTGGATATGAAATTGGAGCAGTCCTCACACAACAAGGAAGATCTGTAGCTTACCTTAGTAAAAGTTTAAGTGAAAGGAACCAAGCACTTTCTACTTATGAAAAGAATTTCTAGCTATTTTGATGGCTGTAGAAAAATGGAAGCACTACATTAATGCCCAACCCTTCATCATTAAAACAGATCACCAAGTTTAAAATACTTATTAGAACAAAAAGTAACTATTGCAGCACAGCAAAAAGGTATGATGAAACTTATGAGGTTGGATTATGTGATACATTATAAGAAGGAGAAAAAAATTTGGCTCCAGATGCATTATCCAGATGGAGAATTGAAGAAGAAAGGGTGCAAGCCATTACAGCAATGGTACCTACATGGAGTGTGGAAATAGCTAATAGTTATGAAGGAGACCAACAGACTCAACAACTTATAGCAGAAGTACTCGTAGAGCCAGAATCACATTCTAAATGCACTTATAAACAAGGAGTGCTTAAGTATAAAGAGAGAATTTATGTTGAAAAATAGGGAGTTGAGACAGAAGCTCCTAGAACTTATGCATGCTTCAGCTTTAGGAGGGCACTCAGGAATGAACAATACTTATAAGAGAATTAAGCAATTATTTATTGGCCAGAAATGAAACAACAAGTGGAGAAACTAGTGAAAGAATGTGAAATTTGTATTAAAATAAAATTGAGGGAACTCCATATGCAGGTCTACTACAACCTCTGCAAATTCCCACACAAGCCTGGCAAGAAATCAGTATGGATTTCATTGAGTCATTACCAAAATCAGAAGGTAAAGACACTATATTAGTAGTGATAGATCGGTTAACTAAATATTTATATTTTATTTTCTTGACTCATCCCTATACAGCACAGAATGTAGCAAGATCATTCTTGGATATAGTATACAAGTTACATGAGATGCCACAAAGTATTATATCAGACAGAGATAAGATCTTCACCAGTCAGATATGGCAAGATCTATTCAAATTAATAGGGGTCAAATTACACCTGAATACTGCTTATCACCCACAGACAGATGGACAAACAGAGAGAGTAAATCGATGCTTAGAAACATATTTAAGATGCTTATGCTTTCACAGTCCGCACAGATGGCTTAAGTGGCTATCCCTGGCTGAGTGGTGGTATAATGCGAACTATCACTCCTCTCTAGGAATGACACCTTATCAAGCCCTGTATGGACATCCACCTCACATGTACCCGATAGTCAACATGGACATGCAACCGTAAGGTACAATGGCAGATTGGAACAGAGAAAGAACAAAGATGATATAGATCTTAAGAGACAGACTTAAGGAAGCACAAAACCGCATGAAACAAAATGCAGATAAGAGAAGAATAGATAAAGAATATCAAGTAGGAGAAATGGTATATCTTAAACTCTAACCCTACCGACAGAGTACAGTAGCCATGCATAGAAATTCAAAACTTACTTCGCAGTATTACGGACCATTCAAGATATTAAAAAAATTGGACTTGTCGCTTATGAGCTTAATCTGCTCGAGGGATCTAAAATACATCTCGTATTTCATATATCTTTACTAAAAAAAAAGATTCAGAAATCTGAGCAAGCAACACCAACAGTACCCCTCACAGGAGAAGAAGGACAACTGTTAACCCAACCAAAAAAAATTTAGATAGAAAAATAGTCTGCAAGGAGAACAGAGTAGTTACTAAAGTGCTGATCAAATGGAATAACCTCAGCGAAGAAGAAACTATATGGGAAGATTACTGGTCATTCAAGAACCAGTTTCCTCATTTTGATCCTTGAGGACAAAGATTTTCGAAAGAAGAGGGGAATGTAACATTTGTAAAAAAGAAGAAGAAAAGATTAGTAAAAAAAAAAAGAATGAATGGGTTAGAAATACTCCTCATTAGGATGGTTGGAAGAGAAGTCGGAGAACTAAAAAGAGCGATTTGTATTTGGGAAATCCCGATCCACACCGATCTCACCCTTCTTCTTCTCGGGAGCGCTAGGGTTTCAGAAGAGAGAAGAGTCGGCTAGGATTTTTGAGAGGAAGACAGAAAGAAACAAGTGAAATGACAGGATCCAGAGAGTTCGGAGCCCTTTTATTCAATCGGGTTCGGTATTGGATCCAGCCAACAAATCCAACAACCCGCTCCGACAAGCTTCAGAAATATCTCTTTGAATTTCATTTTACATTTCATTTAGAAGCATTTGCATTTCATTTCGCATCTGAATTTCATTCCTAAAAAATGTCATTTGCATTTGATTAGAATTTCATTTTCATTCGGAAAGCATTTTATTTACATTACCTGTAACTTCGCTGTAACAGAAATTCAAAATAGGAAATGAAATGAAATGAAAGTATTCAAACTCCCTCCAAATGAGATTTCTCCTTCTCCGATCTGAAACCCTCCTCAGATCTGAACTCCCTCTCTAATCTGAACACTCACTTCTCTGTAATTCACCTCTTCATCTCAATTCAGCTCCAGAATTCACATAAACACCGCATCGAATTCCTCTCAGGAAGTCGAGATGTTACATAGAGTTATAAACTGAGAACAACAATTTACAAATGTCAATCTTCATATGCTGCCTTCATCGCCTGAACTCTCCAATGTATCAAAGTGCTTCTTTCTTTCTATCTTCTTCCCTTTGCCCAAACCAATGCTCTATATTGTTGATTAAATTACCATCAGTGTAACTGCAGGCATCTCTAGAACAACTTCTGATATAACATTCAAACATTGTTCGGAAGCTTTAAGATGTTCAATTTGGATGTTACGTGTCCTCTGTCTCAAAAACGTTATAGATCCTCAATAATCATGGGTCAGAAAGAAAATTCAGAGAATAAAAATAAAGTAGATACATTCTATGAATAATTTGAATATAGATCCTCAATAATCATGGGTCAGAAAGAAAATTCAGAGAATAAAAATAAAGTAGATACATTCTATGAATAATTTGAACTTGCCATGATTGGTCATCAATTAAAAGTGCAAAAGATTCATGGAAGTTTTGTTAAATACAAACAAGTCTTCTCTATACTATTGTATACTACATCGAAGAAAAGAGAAAAAAAGAAAGAAAATGCTGACATGGAAACTGGTGATCATGCTTGCTTTAAAGCTTTAAATCCATCTCCTTTAGGTGATCCAAAGCTCCGATGAGATAGGCCAATTGAGAGAAATTTCTATCTAGAGTGAAAAAAACAGAATATAACTGATACTTTTTAGCAAATATAACTGTTCATTACCTTCTCATCTCATTGTCAGAGTCTCTACATTGGGCCACTTCTGCTGCAGATCTTTTACCAATGTTGTTATATTCCTTTGACCACTCGCTACCAATGTCACATGCTTTGCATTATGGAATGTTGGTAGGCAATTAAATGAACCTTGCTGTTTGTAGCAAGCCTGTCAAGATACGCAAGATACAGAATTGAGGTACCAAAATACAAGCTCATATATTATCAATTTACAACAACCAGAGGAAAACAACTACGGATTGCTTGAGAAATTTCTGAAATATGTTATTATAACCAAGTTACCATATCAGCAAAGAAATTGCAAGAAAATCTCGAGAGCCACGATTCTCTTCAATTATTTGCTTGTTTTTCTTCTCTGTAAGAATAGTGAAAGATGCCCCATTCTGCTTCATTTCAGTGAGGGAAGAATGTACTTGTTCAATGCTAAATAATCAGTCTATCACAATCTAAACTAAGAAATGAAGATGGTGAATTAGCTTGTTTTGAATAACAAAGTTGTAACTATGGAGAACAAAATAATTCCCACATCAAGGGATACCGTCTTCCACAATTATTCTAGATTAAAAGGAGGACCTAAGCAGTTTCAAGTAAGAAAGGATTATGCAATGTTACTTCAGCGGGCCTGATTGTTTAGGGGGTACAATGACCGTAAGTTGCTTAGCATAAGATCAAGATTGACAATTTTTAATCATTTTTAATGAGAAGAAGATCATTATATTCTTCTTCATTAAAATAAGAATTTATCATTTGCATTATGGAATGTTGGTAGGCAATTACATGAACCTTGCTGTTTGTGGTGAACCTGCCAGGATAAGCAAGGTACAGAATTGAGGTACCCAAAATACAAGCTCATAAATAGTCAAGTTAGAACAACAAGAGGTAAAACAACTACGGATTGCTTGAGAAATTATTGAAACATGTTATTATAACAAAGCGATCATATCAGAAAAGAAAATTGCAAGAAAATCTCGAGAGCCACGATTCTCTTGAATTATTTGCTTATTTTTCTTCCTCTGTAAGAAAGGGAAGATGCCCCATTCTGCTTCATTTCAACGAGGGAAGAATGTACAATGACTGTAAGTTGCTGAGAATATGATCGAGATTAATAATTTTTTATCATTTTTAATGAGAAGAAGATCATTATATTCTTCTTCATTAAAATAAGATCAATTATTACTAAAGATAGGTCCAAGTAAAAGGTTGCCCTTCCGTCCAACCTGCAGTTGTGTTGGCGAAATTTCTACTCTTGCATTAAAATCGATCGAAAGAAGCATACCTCAAGGGTCCACAAAGGCAGATTTATCGAAGTAGCATTTTGAATCGCTCGGAGGACTCCAACCAAAGCATCACAACTCCAGTTTCCACGGTGGATCTCAATCGATGCATGTCTAAGAGAAGGCTGGGCCTCCAACTCGCAAACAGGAGAAACACCATGTCTGTAATCAAACGATTCTAGACTTGGAGTGGCAACGCGGAGGCCTCCGAAGACACTGCAACCGTGCAACGTCAACTCCTTCAATCTGCTGAAGGAGATATTGATAGAATCAAAACTGCAGCCGACGATGGAAAGCTTTTCAAGCAATGGACAGGCATCAGAAGGTGGTTCGAATGCAGTAAGAGGTTCATGTATCGAGGAAACAGACAGACTCCGCAGCATGCCAAAGATGATAATGGTAGGACATTCACCAAGGAACCGGGATATGGGTGATGAGGACGAGTATGGAAGACAGGACAGGGAGTGTTCATCGGCGTGGCACTGCGCTGCAAAATTGAACCACCGGGACGCAGATATTGGAATCGATTGATGCCTGTTCTCACAAATCACAACGCGAAGCTTCCGTACTCTCCAAGTTTGGAGCCCCAGGACCCTGCGCGCGAGGCAGAAAAGGCGCCAGTTTGGTCGCCGGTGGGAGGAAGTCCCTTGCATCGAAGTAGAGATCGGGCATGGACTTCCACAGATCCTTCCATCTCGAAGACAGGACGCTCAGCTGCACGGCTTGCCTCACCCCGATGAAGAAAATATGTGCTCCAGGATCTCCAATGGAAGGTTGCTGATTCTATCTACACCACCAGCCATGTCTATGTCTCTTTAGCACAAATTTTTTCTAGGATTGTATTCCTCATGGCAGATTTGCTTGGAAAGGCAAAGCAACCCTAAAAATAAGAAAGTTTCGCAAAGCTTCTAACAGAGTAAATTGGTGACTCCGGTTTGATTGAGGTAAAGACCAATCAAACTCTGATTCTAATTGCCACATGGGTATAGACTACCACAAATATTTCTTGCGTTTTGTTAGACTAGCAAATCAGATTCTAATTGCCACGTCAGTGGGCGTTCGTTTCTAAAACTGTGTCTTAGACTACCACAAATATTTCCTGCATTTTGTTAGACTAGCAGGTCATCCAAGACCTACTTTAATTGGTTCTTTTACTTTTAACGCAGCGGACCCTGAAGATAACGCCATTGAGGCGGCGGAAACCCAATGACAGACAAAAACATGGGCTGGGCACATGGTAGATCACATGGGACTCCCATGTTAAAGAGAAAATTCAAAAGTAATATAGCAATAGAACTCCTTCAACTAAAGAGTTCACCGATCTCATAAGTTTAAAAAAAAAAAAAAATTACACCACCAAGAAAGAATGTCTACAAAAAGTGATCGCCCATATCCTTTCTTCTTCCTCAAAGCTTCCTCATCCTCAAGTCATTTCCTCTTCCTACGAACATGGAGCACCAATTTTTTTTTATCACCGAATCTAATACATATCCGTAAATAAATTGATATATAATTTTCTAAATATAAATTTATCAGTACACAGTGTATGGCTCATTCTGGCAAAATATTCATCCAATATCTTAATACACACCTCTTGGTAAATCAATACATAGTTTCTAGAATATATCGCTCACCATTAGTACATAGTATATAGCCAAATGACATACATTAGATAACTTACCGATATATAATATAATTTTTTTTAATACATACCCAGCAGCAATTCAATATTTATATATAACTCCGTATATAGTTATTCGAGCATGGCGTTCACCAATATACAATGTATTGGCCAGTGGATATATACCTAAAACAATATTTATCTGACATTCTAATACACACTAAATAAATTGATAAATAATTTTTAGAATATGATGCTCACCAATACACAGTATATGATCAAATAATACATATATGATATCTTACTAATGCATACTTTAAGTTTTTTTATACATATTTAATAATGATCTAATATATACCTATCGATGAATTAATATATAGTTTTTCCAATATGATGTTCTCTAATAGACAGTATATGGCCAATTGATATATTTAACAAAATATTCATCCGATGTTTCAATATATACCTTTAGATAAATAGATACATAATTTTGAGAATATATACTAATATATAGTGCATGGCCAAACGATACACATATAGAATTTATTAGTTCAAATCCAAACTTGGATATGCAGCATTATCAAAATATTATGCATACCAAATTCAATCTTTTTCAAAATTTAATTTATTTATGAATCCAATTTCTTTCATAATATCAAATTTATCTCATCAACTACAACTACGACCACATTTCCCTATGGTAAGATCATCATACCACATTTCTTCTTGTGATGTGCCACATATCACCTTGTAGCTAAGTACTTTGGGACCTCATTTTTTGCTCATAACATACTACCTATCATTTTGCAGCATAAACCTCTCAAGACCAATCAAATGCCAATGTATTAGCCCTCTTTGGTGGGATCCTTAACATTTTCAAATTGAAAATCTAAGTCATCTTGAATCAAAATTTTTTTATAAATCATATTTTATATTTCAATTGGATAAGAGTATACATAATCATTCGATATCGAAATTAATCGAGTGTAATCTATACAAAATCAATAATTTCAATCATGCATCATCATAATATTTCAAAATAAGATATAATCAATGTTGGTGCAAAAATCCGCCGACGTCGGAGATGCTGGAGTCGAGGGTGCCGCGGTCGCCGCCGGGACCTACAAAAGAAGTCTAAACCGGAGTTGGGGTTGCTCCGGCAAGACCCTCCGACGCTCAAGTCAGTTCTCTGCCTCAACAAGAATGGAGAGCTCGAACGGAGATTTTAGCAGAGTTTTGAGATAGAGACGAGAGCTTAGAGAATAACGTATCTGGAGGGCCTTATTTATAGGCAGAGGGCGCAACAGAC
>KE505808.1:83653-104906 GCA_000441515.1 Elaeis oleifera
GAGCGTATTTTATACCCAACAATCAATAATAAAAATATTATTCATTAAATTCATGCATCATGAATGATACAATTCAAAAGTTATTGATATAACAATCTGATAATTTATCGGTAAATCTAGAAAAAATGAAACATTATTTACCTTATAAATATTCTGATAAATCCAAAAAAAATTTCAAAATCTTTAATTAATAGATTGTGTTGCAATATCTCATTATTGGACATCTTCTTGTTGGACGATTACACCTCCATATAGGATCGAGTCCAATAATTGAAAGGTATAGAAAATTATAGAAAATAGAATTTATGGATAGTTTTATCTAATAGTTTGAGTCGATTTAGTGAAGATAACTTCATCCAATCAAGATGAAATTAGAGTATAGCTAGCTCCATAGCAATCGAAAATAATAAAATCTAATGGTATCTGATAAAAGCCAAATTGGATGTTAATATACTATAAATTCAATCAAATAACTTCATCCAATCAGGATTGCTCAAGATATAAGGACTCAATAGAGATCAATAAAACTAGATCATAAGATACTTGATAAAGGCTCAGATGATGTAGATATACTACTCAACTAATATGATGGTTTAAAATTTCTCTATCGGGATCAATTTGAATTCAAAGCAAGAAATTTCGGGATCTTTCATTGGGTTCACAAATCAAATAGAGAGAGAATGATAGAGAAGAAGAGAAAGAAACTAAGAAGGTCAAATAAGCTAACCAAATGATATCGCTGAACATCCCAATCAATCTGATCAAAGCAAATGTATCTGATTAAATTCTAGGCTAGGGTATAAATGACTTAATAGCAATCAAGGACAATCAAATCTGAAAATCCAATAATGATCAAGGTGGGTACCGGCACACACTACTCGGCTACCATGGATTAGGAACTAAGGGTGCACATGATTTGGTTCAAATCGGTTTTGGGCCAATTTTCAACTAACCGACTTGAATCGGTTTTTAAAATCAAACCGAACCGACCATATAGAAAATTGGTTCAAATCAAACAAAAAAACTGGTTCAGTTCGTTCTAGTTTATCGAGTTGTGAGCTATTTAGCTTATGTCAAATATGCAAATTATGGGATGGTCTAAATTGGCTTCCATCCACTTTATTTTTTCTAACCATGCTAAATAGGCAGCTTGTGAGATGGATTAAATGGATAGTTTATGAAATGGGCTAAATCGGTTAATATAGAAGCAATAAACCATCAAGATTAAGCCAAAATATAAGTGAATTGGTGGTGGATATGTGTGTGTATACAGACACATGCATACCCACAGATTCGTTCAGTTTGAATCTATTTTTTCAAAATTGAAATCAAACCGGAGCAATTTTTTGGTTTCAAAATTTTAAACCAAATCAAATCAAGTCTCAAAAAGACAATCCAAACTAAATTGAAATTAGTGGTTCATATTGATTTTGTGGTTTGATCGAAACCTCCTTACTAGATCCAACAATCCCAGAGAGTGGAGAGAAAAACAATATAGAGAGAGAGAGAGAAAGTGGGGAAGATAGTATTTTTTTTTTTCTTTCTTTCTTTTTCTTCTTTTTTCTTTCTTTCTTTCTTCCTTTTCTTCTTCTTTTTCTTTTTTTTCTTTGGTAAAACTAAGGGAAAAAAGAACAGGTGTGGTGGTGGCCTTGCTGCTGGTGGTAGGCTTCATTGCCAGAAGACTAGTGGCCAAACATGGTGGCAGCGAAATAGCGGTCAAGCGAAGTTTTGAAAGGAAAGAAGACATGGAATATCTAAACAAAAAAGAGAATTCCTGATCCTGACCAAAATCCTGCAATTTTTCTGGTGATATGCCGACTGACGATGGGAGCCTAAGAATCAAGAAAGGTGGGGAGAAAAATAATCAGAGATTGAAAGTCTTTTATCCTAGCTCCAATAGCATTTTAAGGCAACACAGAGAGTCGGCACGGTGGCAATCGGAATAAAGAAAAGAAGGGAATGACGGCTAATCAATGGCGATCTTTAACGGAGCCTCCGTGGAAGAAACCTAAGCCTTAAATAAATGGCAAATTAGAATGAAAGCGGGTAAAAGTCCAACTCCGCCTCTGTACCATAATCGGAGCCTCACTCGCAGAAAGGAGAAGACTAGTTTGGGAGTCCATTTAATCGCTCAACACCCTGCCTTTGTTAGGCCTAAGGTGCGATCGAGTCGAGTTGAATTAAATCGAATAATTAAAAGTTCGAACTCGATTTGATTTAAAATATTCGAATTCGAAATTCAACTCGAGATCGATCGGGTTGTAGTATCCCAAACTCAAATTCGGCTCAATAAAATAACAAAGCTGAAAATCGGTTCAATTCGAATATCAACCGAGCTACACTCGAACTCGAATTCAAATTCGAAATTGAACTTTAGTCTACTAATAAAATATATATATATAATATTATTAAAAAATATATAAATTCGAGTAGGTATGCGAATTTTTAAGTCAAGTACCTTACTATCCAAGTTCAACTTAAGAAACTATTTTGAGCTACCCAATCTCGAGTCGAGGTTCGACTCGAGTCGAGCTCGAATAGCTCGCGAGCGGTTCGACTCGTTGCATCTTTAGGTAGGCTCGTTAGGTGAGGTATTTCATCCAAATAAAACGTATAAAGTTAGATGAGATAAATTGGATGGATAAAATCGGAGAAAATCATAAAATTATTGTTTTTACATACAAATCAATCTTTTTGGCTCGTAGATGAATGGGTTTTATCATTACTCATATCCACCTTTAATCTACTGCTATCAGATAGAACTCATCTTATTAGGATCTGATCGGTAGGGTCGAGCATCCGATAGAGCGCGGAGCAACAACCCCTGCACCAACGCCCATGGCATAATGTGACCGAGTGGATGCAACGCATCAAACGTGTCAGAGCACCGTCATCCTTTCCATCCACCAGTCCTACCGCACCCAGATGCTGCTAGACCACCTCACCATGGCCGGCCCATGTTCATCGATGCCCCAGAAGACGTGGCCAGCCACGTCGGCCTCATGGGCAACAAGGTTCCCAAGGGTGAGAATTCCATCACATCATTCAAGAGTACGACCAGTCGGAGGTCGGGGTCGCAGTTCTAGTCGAGTTATGCCTAACAGGACTGAAGCCGATGCATGTCTTAGGTGTGGCACATTGAATAGACTTAAAGACACGAGCCTGCTAAGATGATGAATTTTCTAAAAGATTTAGATTTGCTTCTGATAGTACGAGTAATATAAAGCAGCAAACTCTTTCTTATTTTATCGTTCGCCCGATAAAAAAATTATTCTCCAACACCACGTGAACATGACATTTGAAAATATGTTATTGCTTTTGTCGTTGTAATGGATGAACTGATCTCTTTTTCTTGACCTGTGTTGCTTACGTCAGACAATATCGTAGCATATATATACAATACCCAAAGAATCGACATCAAATCAACATGAATGATAATTTTAGTAATATGTTGGCCAATTTATCTTTTCTCTAAGTGTTCAATTCGGTCCATTGAACCAAAACAATTCCATTTGTTATAGATATTTTTTATTTACAATTTATTTTTGCGAATTTTTAATATAATTTTATTTAATATTTAATAAATTAATTCTATAATTTTATTATTTTTCCATGTGTCCGGCGGGTATCATTTGATTTTTACATCAACTTGAAATTTAATAATTAAAAAAACTGGAAAAGCTTGACTAAGAAATCTTGGCCGCGTTTTCACGGACCAAGGTATAGCTCATGACATCTCAACAATACTGAAAACACGCGGACCAAGGTATAGCTTATGACATGTTGGCCGCGTTTTCAAGGACAAGGTCTAGATTATGACGTCTCAACAATACTGACAAAACAGTATTCCAGCCAAGATGACAGCCTTATGTTCAGATACAATTACTAGGAAACACCAAAATATAATAGCAAATTTTGGATTCAAACACTGCTTATAATTAGTTTGCTTCACTTCGAAACCTCGGGAACAGAAACATTTTATCCACTAAAAGGTGGAGCTATGGCTTGATTCACTCGATCACGATAGACGGGGAATGGGTCAAACGGACGAGATTCTAGAGGGGAAGCGGTTCTAGCGAGGCCATTGATTCAATCATTTATGTTGCATGGATATTGTAATGGCAAACGGAGGCTGCAGCAAGACCATAAATATAGCAAGGGTTGGAGCAACCACATCTCTCTCTCTCTCTCTCTCTCCCCACATCCTACTGTTGTATTCTCCAATTTCCAATCATCTGTTGCTGGAGGAAATTTAATTTTCGAATCCAGCCAAGCAAATGCTAGCAATTTTAAATTCTAAATCCAATGCAAAATGCAGTCATGCTCCAGTTGAAACTCAAAAAATAAACAATATTAACATTAATATTTAAAAACTCTATGCTCTACATATCAATCTCCATCGATAACTATGATCCAAATTAGGAACAAAAAATCAACATACTAATCTAAACAGCTGTAGTGTTAGGGGACGAATCCCCTTCTCCTTGTAATATGCTTTCTCTGCATCTGCCATTCGATTTTGGAACATTCCCCACTCTTTTCGGCACCGCTCCCTCACCTGAAATTGCCAGACAACAACAAGACAATGAACCCATGCCGCATAATTGAGGCATCTAAAAGGTCGAGGAGGAAGAGAATGTGCTCTAGCAAAAAGTAATAAAAATTTGTAGTCCCATACCCCTTCCCATGGTGCTTTTCCATTCTCAGCAACACCCTGTGGTAACACCAAAAGAACAAATGTAAGCAGGAAGCGTATCATATATTCATTTCCCAGGAATCTACTCTTGAAAAAAAGAGGATAATTGGTCATTGTCCTACCTGGTTCCCAAGTGAAGGAACCACTTGATGAACGATCCACTGAGAATCTACCACTCCTATCTTCTCATGAGCTGGCTGTGACATGAAATCAGACAAAAAGCTCAGCTAGGCTTTAGCTTAAAAGCAATAGGAGTATAATATATGTAGCTAAAAGAGAGGGAGATTTATGAAAATGAGACCAAGAAAAGAGAGTTCATATTGCTTATACTTCAGAACGTGGGGTCCTTAAAGACAACCAAGTGCATGCATGGAGTGTTTATATAGTATCAAGTGTATCATGACTGCTTCGTGTCCAAGTCTAATTCACTGCCTACTAGTGGAGAAGAAAAAGGGCAAAAACTAAGTACCTCCACACATTTTCTGAGAGCAAAATCAAGACCCCATCCATGGACCAAGTCATTCTGCAACAGTAAACAATAGCCTTTAATTATGTCTTACTGACAAAGATCACTATTGAATGGATCAATGGTGATGAACTTGCCTGAATCATATGCCATACACAACGCCATGCATCTCGGGAGAAGACAGTGGCCATAATCTCCACAAACCTGTAAATGGGATGGCAAATGAGATTATAGTGGTTTGGAGTAAATTAGCACTGGTGATGCAGTATGGACAAGACAAGGAACCAGGGACGCTTACGCAGCACATGGTGGAAGATGAGGGTCAGAGCACCAGCCCGGTCTCTCCTCTGTTTCTCTGTTGCCAACGTAACCACCAACCAATATTATTAGTAGGCTAAAGTATATCTCCTAATTCAGTATAAATATGTAGGTGAACATAAAACCAATAAATTGGCTCTAAACTCACTTGTGGACTTCACGGTCCCCTCTCCTCTTGGTCATTTGCCAGGTTAATCCTCTGTTCGGTTCTAAACCAGGCTGTGAAATTTCCAACCCATGTTTCTTCACCAGTTTAATATACCTGGGATAAAAGACACCAACTCCTGGTCATCAAAATTTCTGAATCGTATGCATACAGGAACAAGGCCAACACTTACTCTTCTGCATTAAAATGCTCTACTCCAAGGTCTTCATCCCAGATAAATATGTACTCATATGAAGCCACAATGTCAGGGTGCAAAAATCGTTTCGCATACCACCTGAAAACCAGACATCAGTACCAATGTCTTCAACCATGCTGCAACAACCTTCACTAAAACTGAGCATTCTTTCTTACCATTTAGTCTGCTTCCTGGCGCTCACATGAATAGCCCGCTTTGACCATTCAAATTCATCCCACTCACTTGTTCGGCCATCATAATGGAATAGTACTATAGTAAAATTTCAGAGAACTGCAATTTCATGATTATCATTAGTCAGGCAAGAACAACTGAAAAAAGATGCAAGAATTTGGATATCAATGTCAGAATAATCCGCCCAGATTCACAAGCCTAGCATTAACTGATGATAAGAGTAACTATTTAAAAAGCGAAGAGTATAATCATAGCAAGTCCAAATCCCCAGAAGGCAAGAAAAATTAAGTCTAACGAGCTGGTTTATGCAGCTTCGTAAATGTATATGGTCAAGAAATCACAATAAGTATCACATCAACATGGATGATGTCTCATCAAGTGGGCCCATATTAATGCTTGTGAGAAAAGACTAATGAGCATTATTACAAGTGCTAGAAATTGTTAACCACCTCCTAATTCAACAAAGTTAGCACCATTAAGAATCATTCTTATGATTAACTCCCATTCCTATTTTAGAAATTAAAATTTAAAAGAAACTAAAATCTCGAGAAGCATGATGTTGTAGTAGTTATATTAACTTGAGATCAACCATTAAGACAGCCACTGAACAATGAATTGCATATAGTTTCTTTCTGCAATACATTCTTATGCATTCTTTCCTCAAAACAGCTAAAGCAATCACAGTATCACACCTAATGGTTAGAATTGGAATGTTGACAGCATATGCAAGTGATTCTATTCTACGAGACTTCTACCACAGATGGTCCTTCACCAACCTTTTTGACTGCTGCATCAATATTTTTTTCTGGTCATATCCAACAGTGAATGTTACAAGGTACTTCTGCTTCATTTTTAAGTCCTGCACATCACCAAACAAACCTTATATTAGTTAAACAACAAATAATGAGGCTAAGCGCCACACATGCAGTATAGCTTGAAAACCATTTACTTTTCAAGTTTCTGCATGTGGTCACAAAATTAAAGCCACAATATAATCATCCAAAGGGTCATCACATGATGGTTTTCTAGATTAGCCAGAACAGCTATGCAAGATAAGGTAGTGAGGAGTTGTTATGTAACTGCCAACTTATCAGCATAAGAGTTTAAAATCCAACGGCAGATTTCCAACCACATGTAGCAGTCTAGGAGATCAATAAGGTGAACATTAAACATTAAATGAAGCTAGATAGAGTTATTTATTTTGAAGATCCATACCATAAATCAGAAAAACGGCATGCTAATCAGACCCACAATTTGAAGCTGAAGGTTCATTAACAAACAGCTATTAAAGAAACAAGATCAATTTAAGACAGAACAAGATCAGTTTGTCAGAATATACTGACTTCACAGAACACATCTAATTCGATGCCTATACATTATACTAATTTGAAAACAATCTAATACAGCACTAAACATAATACCAATTACATACATTTGAATTAAAGAAAAGAGAAACATACATTTATCTAAAGCTATAGCAGTAATGTTCTGTTATTGGTTCTTATCTAATAAAAGTATGAAAATGTAGTAACTGGATATTTGCCATATATATGAAAATGCATAGACAAAAAAGATAAAACTAGTTCTGCTATCCTAATAATGATCAGTAAAACTCTAGCATATACAAAAAAAGCATTCAATGCATGTACTTCTATAAAAATATTGAATTGGTAAATACTTTCATATCCTTCTAATGATAACAAAGGACAATGGTAGCCAAAGATTACCAATAAGACTATATCCTGATTCGAATATTCCAAAAAGTTTGTGCATTCTAAGACTTACCATATGATTGCAACACCCCCAAAAAAAATCCACATTTCAGGATAAAACGAGGACATACCTCATCAGGATTCCCCCATAATCTGCGAAGATAAAAATCTGATTCTGACACAACAATGCCTGGTGGTAATCTTTCTGCACCTCGAGGATTTGTCGGAACATAAATCTATAGAAGAAAAACAGAAAATTTGAAGTTATTATTAAAAATACAATAGGCTAAAATAGTTAGTCAGTAATGAAACCTATGCTACAAGAAAGGATCAAATGCTATGAGTTTAAAAAAAAAAAGGATGATAGAAAGATGCAAACTGAAGAGGGTTAACATGAAGGAGTTGTATAATTTGTTCTTGATTAGGTGAAGCAGATGAGTGTTGAATATCATGACATTCAGGTGATTAGATTTTTGAACCTAAAATGCTGATAAAATTCTCCAGTACTTCTCAAACCAATGCTTCATGCAGTCATAATTTACATCTGATCTCTGATTTCTAGCATCGAGTTTCTCTGTATCTCAGCCATGTCTATTATTTTCTCAATTTCTTATTCCATGACATCAACTAGCCAAGAAGACTCATGCAGAAGTTCCATGTGTCATACGATGACAAAAATGTCAAGACAAGATCACTTTCCATCGTTGGATATGTGCAATGAAGAATTGTAATATTACTGCTCGCCAAAGTCAGTTTTGGCTTATAGTCTTGAGATGGAAATTCACCACTTTATAGTCCACGGTTTTAAAACTCAGTTTCAGTTTTGGTTTTGGTCCGCTGGGCAGACTTTGGTTTCCACAGTTTCGTTCCGAGTTTTGGGTTTGGGCCAAAAAGCTAGAAAAAATTCTTAAAATTAAGAAAATAACAAATCAACATAAGTTATTTTCCATCATTTAATTGTGTTTTAAGTTGTCTAGGTTCATAACCAATATAAGTTATATAGCTTAGTAGTCTCAAACTGAAACTAAACTATGTTGAATCTGCAGTAAATATATTACATGAATAGAATAATCTTTTAAGAAAAACTGAAATATCAGTCAATCAAGCATAAACTAACACATACACAGGAGTGTAAAATAAATTTACTTATTCAATACAGCATACCACTGCAAGTGGCCATTATCATCATCATCATGTGCATAGGAGTATTTGTAGATATGAGTATAAACATGAGATTGCTCCTCATCAATCCAAGAATTTATGAATATTTTTTATAAATTATTTTCCTAAACTACATCCCATTTAGTTGCTTAGGAAAATCTTTGTAAAGTAGTAAAATAAAGCGTCATTAGAAGCCTTGGCCATCAAGAATTGTATTTATTTTATATCCCCTTTTAACTCCAAAAAAGAAAATTCATTAAAAATTGGTATGTATAGCTTATATGCTTGAATAAACAAAGAAATGACAGATACATTACAGAAGCATCAAAAGAAAGCTTTAAAAAGCATTTATCACTAGTTTCAGTTAGGTTCAGCTGAAACTGACCAAAACCACAAATACTAACCAAGACCCAAAACTAGGGGCTATTCTGGTTCAATTTTGGCTGAGACGGATTGTTTTTGGCCAAAACTTGAACTTTGCTTTACACTCACCTCTTTTCATATGCCAAATATTTATAAGGACTTATGTTCAGTTCTTCCCACATACCTGGAACTGTTACTTAATACTGACTAATATTCAATCTACTTGAAGCAGTATAAAGAAGTTTCAACATAGGTGGTGAATACGTAAAATATTCTGATTTAAAAGTAATGTTTTGCAGCAAACTGCACACTTCATTTACAGAATTATAGCATTCACAAGGATGATGTTGAGCTAACATGTAGCTTCATGTTAAGTGGAAATAAAAAGGCACATCCATATAATTTGCAAATATTATCATAAATTATTTCTTAGTTCTCAGATATCATTATAAGTTGCTTGAATATTGGGACCAAAATCTATTAAATATTTGAATCGCCATTGCACATACAAAGACCGATAATGGATTCTGCCTGTTGAAATGCTATTCACTAAGTGATCTCCATGTTACACTTTCATTTGATTTACTTGTAATATTGTTTTCATCTCATTTGGATCAACCAAGAGACATACTTCAAATAATTGATGCAAATCCAAAAAAAGCAGACTGATCATACGAATCTATAAACTTGTTAGTATTACTTAGGTTTCGCATGGATATCATGAATATTCAAATTTCCAAACAGCAATCAAGCAACAAATAAGTTCAGATATAACCCCATTTATGGATCATGTTAATAATACTAGCAGTAGCACCACAAGGAGAGACTATTTTAGCATATAAATGTGCATGAGCAACTAGAGGCAAATGCACAACTGCCACGGTAACTAGCGTTAGTCAAAACAGAGATCATGTGTGGATTTAAATCAAGGCATCATACAACTCTAGAATTCCCTCTTTCACTTTAAAAGGGTGGCTAACTGCTAACTGATGGTATGTCGAGCTTGCACCTCACCACCTCATAGGGCCAGGCTGAAACTCTTATAGAATACCCAGCAAAACTGGATCAAATTCGGATACAAAATCTTGGCCTCCACTCAGAATACATCCTCAGCCTCAAGGCATGGGTGAGGATGAGGTGACTGGGGGCAAAGGGGGGCAGTAGCTGAAGCAGTGCAGCATTCAGGCAGCACAGTGGTGGTACCAGGTGACAAGAGTGTGGGGGCAGAAAGAGGCAGTTGGGTGATGATCGTGGGGGTGACGGGGGAGAAATGAGAGAAGAGCAACACATACTTGCCATAGGGTGTCCATACCTAGTTTGTACAATGTATGCCAGACAAACTTAACCTTGATAGCTATTGGCACCTATATCCTTGAACATAACTAATATCTTTAAATTTCTGTCTGGATCCAATTATGGTTGTTTCATCACAATGTGGACTACCTTGTTATACCTATCTGGATTCAATATATAAGGTGTGCTTGAAGGCCATTCAAGTCTTGTATATAGTATTGGAATGCATCCATAATAAAAAATAGAAATTAAGACTACATTAGCATTCAGATTTTGTGACAGCAGCACAAAAGTAAATGAGAGAGCTTAAACTAAACTAAAAAGTTAATATAGTATAGGCATTTGGTAACATAGGAGTACCTTTAAAGTATCATTGAAATCCTTTGAATTGTTTCTGTTCTGATTTCTTGCAGATGTCAAAGCATGGTTTAATAATGCTTGAGTCGCGAGACCTGAGTTCCTGTCTTCAATGTATGAAATAATACTAGAAGGAAAGTGGAGCTGCCAAATTCAAGCAGTAAATATTTTAGTTACTTGCATAATTTAGACATACACAAATTTAGAGGAGGGGGGGGGGAGAACAAGTTATGGCACCTTTGTTATGCTTACTGTAGGAAAGGAAATTCCAATGAAAAAGCCAAGAACAACTCCTACAATCGTTGTTATAATGAGCCTCATAGTCTCATTTGGTTCCTGAAAAGTCCACTGCAAGCCCTAATATAATTGAGCAAAACAGCATACATGAAAAAGAAGGAGATGATATGTAAATATTGTATCTCTCAGTTCACAATAACTGATAAACCTGCGGCTGGTGTTTCCAAGTTTTGCCATGATTTCCCAACTTTAAAATCGCAATGACAGACAGATTCTTGCAACTGGAAGCTGCTCCACATTGTTCAAGAGGTTCATAATTGCTAGTTTCAAAAACATAGCACGGTCTTCATCACAACACAAGATCAACAACCCGCAGGATCTGGAACATTTTATTATGAAATAAAGTTCAAAAGAAGTGTTTGATATAAAATTGTTCTAGCTCAAAAACACAAAAGTTCACAACCAGGCATCATAAGCAGCAAGTCACCAGACAAAACTGAGCCAATGAAAGAACAAGAGTGCAGTTTAAGAAAACATCATGTTGCTGCACACTTCCAACAACATATCAATCATGTTTTAGTTGAGAAGAAAACATAAAAACAAAGTAAAGAAGAAATTATGTTTCTGTTTTATTAGTGTTGAAAAGACAATTTTTGGGTAAGAAACCATTAACAACAGGTAAGTAACATTAAAAGATATCGATGGCCTAAGAAGATCTTCTAAATCACATTGAAAATGGGATCATCTTCTCTAAAGTGTTCATGTCAAAGCAGAAACCATTTTTTGTACATTTTAGAAGCCTGCTCGAAAAGTAGACTGCTTAAGATTCAAAACATGATCCACCGACAGATACACCTAATAAATGAATAGAAACATCAGAGAAAAAGAACCATTTGCTTCTAATGGACCATTTCAGGATTTGTATATGCTCCTCAGCCAAGAAATTGATAAAAACAAAGGCAAATGCCAAAAAGAAAGGAGTTTAACTTATATTGGTCACGACTTATCATTTCAGTTGCTCACTGGCTAAGAACTCAAAACATTTTGATTTTTTTGGCCAGTATTCTGGTCATATATTAACTCTTAACAAAGAAAAAACAGGAACATTATTCATTTCTAACATTTCAACGTCACATAGTCATCATGCCCTACAAAGCAAATGCCACTAGTCCATCTCATCTTTTTCTAAACAAGCAAGCACTTTTTCCGAACAATAATAA
Source organism: Elaeis oleifera (assembly GCA_000441515.1). Classification (NCBI taxonomy): domain Eukaryota; kingdom Viridiplantae; phylum Streptophyta; class Magnoliopsida; order Arecales; family Arecaceae; genus Elaeis; species Elaeis oleifera. Next base: position 96,010 of record KE505808.1, read on the forward strand.
TGAACAGGCTAAGACTGAGTTTGAGAAATAGCATAAGCGAAACAAGCATCGATGATTCACTTGTCTAAATTTAAAAAGAAAATTCAAAAAATCGAATATGACATCTTTAGGAAGGTTACAAATCAAATATAACAACAACTGAGGCTTCGAAACTCACAACTTTCAACTTAATTTTCTTTATGGAACTTATATTACTATGATCATCATGCTTGATCCTATAACTGAAGGCCCTCTGTATTTATCTCTCCTTCATAGATAGTTTTAAGAGGGGCAAGAAGTCACCAAATTCCAGATTTGAAATATCTATTACATTTCCTTCCAAACCCCTCTATCTCCCATGAACTTCCTCATATCTGTTACCATGCTGGCTTAATTAACCATTCAAGCCTATGCCACTGTACTCTTTACTTTCTCTATTCATTCTATTAGTTTGCAGTTCCTCATAAAAATGCACATTTAAATGATATTAAAGCTAATGTGCCACAAGAGAAATGATCTTACTGATTCCTAAAAATGTATTAGATTGTGAATTTCTATTATGCAACAGCAATTATGGTCCTTACCTGATTGCTTATAGCATTTTGCTCATCCATCCATCTGAATACAAACATTGTTCTTAATTCTGCATTACAATCCTAGGACATGTTGCAGGTAAGTTTATAACCACAACAATATTCTTCCCTGCCATTTCATTTTATAAGCACACCCTCTTTAATTCTCCAATTTAACAATTTCTATGTTCTTCCACCAATTTCATATTCCATTTCTAACACCATCCTTTATAGGAACACGCTATATCTGAACTCCATGGTTTTTTGTTCTCCTTCAGATTGCATCTAGTAATTAGTGTCATACACTCAATGAAGACGCTTTCCTTCTAATGTTAATGACACTACAGGGCATGTGTTCTGAATTTGCACAATTTAAAGCTCACAATTTTCTAGTATTCACTTATCAAGGTATAGTTCAGAATCCAACTGTTGGAACAGTTGTTGATTTTACCATCCATTGCCCATTTATCAGAGTGAGATAATAAATACATGAGCTTAAAGGCTTCCTGAAAAAAGGAGGACCTCATAATGATATCATAAACACCCTACACTTTTAGCAAGATGCCAAAGCTACTTCAAAAGATAAGAGAAACTAGAATCCCTTGCCTTCCTCACACTGAAACAACAGTCACCTTCCTTAGCAAACCACCATTATAATACAAAATTATAATGTTTGTTATCAGATTCTTTTCCTCTTAAGACTGAAAGAGCTTGTGATCTATTCCACTGCAGTTAACACAGGAACAGTTCTAGAAAGATGGATAAAAATATTACAAGGACGTTATCTAAAACCAACCTAATACACATAAAAAGGCAACCCAAAAATAGCCATTCTAACCTACAATTCATTTACTAAACCTCTCTAATCGATCCCAAAAAAGTTCTCATTTTCAATTGGTAAATTTTTGGTGCTTCCAAATAAGAAACAAGGCCAACTCTGCAGCGCATAACATCATCACATCCAACCATGCATTTTACCAGCTCCAAACCAATAATCAAGCTCTTCTCGAGCTAAAGCTAGAGAATACAGTTCACTCAACATAAAACAATATGAGTTCTGTCATATGTTACAAGTTGACATCCCAAAAAAACAGAGAGAGAGAGAGAGAGAGATGAGTTATCTTCTTAAAAAAAGGGCGCATGTTAGGATCACTCATTTGTCCTCTCTGTTGGCCACTAGACACATCAACGACTAAGAGGAATCAACATAAACATAAACAGAGAGGAGAAACTAGGCTAAGAACACGAATATAGCTGGAGGAGGAAAAGATTACAACAACCCAAAGTAAGAAATGAGAATTTTTTTCTACAAACCAAATTTTAAATCCTTCTAAAGCACCTTTTTACCAAACCATTGACCAGGCGATCTCACTATACAGGGTTGCCACAGCTGGAAGGGTGAACCGAGAAAAGGAAATGTGTTAATGAAGGCCACAAACAGTCCCAATTTGCATCATCATGAGATTTCCAAACACTCAAATGATTCCGAGCTCACCTCCTCCTGAATCCTAATGATAAACTCAGAAGCCACAAGGAATATTTATGATATCATTTCCCTGATAATGAAGCTGATCTTAAGTGAGTGCACCCTCTTTAACCCAAACCACACTCTTATTCACACCATACTTTGAGGGAGGTAAGCATTCATCATAAATATCCTCCTTCAAACGACACCTAAAAAAAATATATATGTATACATATAACTAGCAGAAGAAAGTTATGCGCTTACAAGAAAAAAGAAACAAGACATATCTCTATCAATGTTAAAGTAATAGATATCTTGATGCTGGGACAATACTCCATTATGTATCTCATATGACATCATAAAATACTGCACACGCCAGGGAAGGGAGGAGATTTGCAGGATCTGCAAAGCTTCAGACACTATTATCATGATACAGCCTAACAAACTAAGGGTCAACTGACATGCACATAAAACAACTTATTTAGATGAAATAGTAACAAGAAAAAATTGCTATAATGCTTAGAATACCAGACCTAGTCCCAATGCAAGATACATGATTACTAAATAACCACGATTCTTCATAATTCCATCAGGATGAAGCTTTCTTCTCTATTCTATCCAGGTAGAGTCAAATACTATTGATACTAATATGAACAGGCAGCTCATAAGAAGGTTTGGCATAATGACGCCGTCCCAAGGGCACCACCAATAAATTCAAAAGCTAAATTCAACTGCATACATGTCTTTCTTTATGATATATAGCAATCAACCATCATAAATAGCTTAACCTCCTGCTTTGCTTTTAAAAGCTGCCTCAAACAAGTCTGTTATGAAAAAATCATCTACTTGTATCCCTTTGGTCATCAACAGACTATCCTAAGCTTTTACACTGCTTCACCAGCAACAGAATCAAGTCCCCACGATATGCCTTTAAGCAATGTTAAGCCTAACTTGAGCATGTTGTCCAAGTAGTTTTAGAATTCAGCCAACACTAAATGTTCCATGAAACAAAATGCACTGGCAGATCCAAGTCTAGCCAGCCACCCTCCTCAGTGCCATAGCTTTAGTTTAGATTAAGTTGTACATCAAACTACTCAATCTCCAAAGCAATTTAACAACTAAAATGGATCCTCCATTTTTTCAAGTCCTTACAGATGGAAGTGCTCATAAGATCTCCACAATATCCACCGCAACTGGGCATGACTCCTTCTTTTCATGCACAGGCGAACAAAAATGGCAAGAATGCCATACTTGATGCTTGCAATAATTGAATTCAAGAAGACTACTTTACTCATCCAGAACAACATGTTGCCTTGTTACCATAGAGCTAGACAATAGTAAGTTGATGATCTTCATTAGATGGGATCTTCTAAAGACTCAACCCACTTTCCAAGCCTTGTAAACTACCACAAAAGCAACGCCTTCAAGCTCCAGAGCTCATACAACAGTTCTCACCAGTTTTATTTTCACGGTGATACAAGTCATATTCAAGCCTGCCATGAAGCACTCGAGGGCAACGACGTACCATCTAAGAATCACAATCGCATTCATGAACCAGAATTCAACTGTCAACCGCTTCCAAATCAACTCGATGAAAGTACAATCAAAAGCAATCCACAAGAAAACCTCTTTTATCCCCAAAAACATCAACTCTCATTGAAGAAAAAAAAAATCCCTCAAGCAATTAATCAATATAATTATAAATAATACCCATTCCTGGAGCATGCGATCAAATCATTTCAACCCAAAATACAAATATGACAGGAAAAAAAATAATACAGGAATAAAGAAATGTCTTGATCGATCAAAGAACAAATAAAATCGACTCCAAAGAACATAAATAAATGCATATATACTTGTCTTTAACAAAAGGAACACAAAGGGCTTTTTGGGGGTAAGACTTGGTCCGCAAATCTCATCTAAAATTTCCATAAAACAAGCAGAATCACTCAAATCAAAAGAAATACCCCATAAAACTCGCCTCAATGAGATCAAACTCACCTCGATGAGATCAGGAACAGTAGATCTACCAAGATAGAAGCCCTATAACCGATCAAGGACCTCCAAAGAACCAGAGGACTGGGACTCCTCAAGGACTCGTCTTCTCTCTAAATCTCCTCCTCTATTTATACAGGAATAATTCGTGTGGAGTTTGGACTCTCGGCGCCGCTCCGAAATCGTGACCGGGTTTTTGGGGAACGAAGATTGGGAGGGCGGAGAAGAGGAGGTGGTGATAGTGGGTGAAGATTGGAAACCGCCCAAAGCCGAAAAATATAAAAAAGCAGGAGATTAATAAGGGAAAAAGAGGAAAAGATTCGTGGCCGACTATTTAAAAAGGCTCGCCGACTCTGAGCCGGTTCGCGCGGAATTCGCGATTGTTTCCTCGCCATTTCCTCGCGAAACTATTTTAAACGATATAAGGCAGAGACCATTCCCCTCCATAACCGCAGCATGAGAGCGGTGCACGCGGAAGTTGGTGATTGGTTGTAAGCTGGTCGAACTCCTCTATCAACCAATAGTCTTCTGCCACATAATTCGGCAACGGCACGGTGATGTATAGCGAGTGATTCCTAAGAATAATATTCCGCAAATAGAAGGGCAATTCTTATGTAGGTGAAGAATGGCACCAAATCGTTCACCGCCATGCGAAACGGAGACACTGTAGTTTCACGCCATGACCCACCCTTTTCACCAATTACCCGATGCCATGATGGCATGGAGCACTTGTGGTACTCTCTTTGGAAGACAAGTTATTAGACGCACCAGATGGTGCAATAAATCCAATCAAGAATTTTATTCCAGGGAGAAATAAATTCACCAACTAATTTTACCCTAGATTGAATAATAGATCCACCGTGATGACCATTTTTACAACCCCTATGTTTAATAGTCCCAGACAAGATTTTAAATCTCATAATAAACTGTTTAATTTTTTATGGAATGAAACGCACCATCATCCCGTCCCATTTCAATATTTAGAATAGAGGATATTTCAAGATATTCTGATCGAGATATCGAGCAAGACAGTCTTATCTCGATATATAGAACGATATCTCATCTTTCATAAAAATTCCGTTTCAAAAGTGAAAGTGCTTCCCATAAAGATAGATGATAGAACATGGGAAGATTAAATTGAATGGTGGTGATCATGTTAATAAAAGGTTCATCATTTTTTTTTTGATACATCAACGGATAAAAATATAATACAAAAAAAAAATTGAAATTACAAACAAAGGAAGGGGACTCCAGACTAGAGATCTTTTGGATGCGGACTGAAAATTATAGATTCGGAAGGTCTAGCTAACCCATTCACTTCCCTAAAAGCCTGGGTAATCATGAAAAAAAAAAAAATCTACAGATACAATACAATAAGCAATATCCCAAAAAAAGAGGGTGGTTGCAAGAATCTGTAACACAACCGTATGAATTCTTGTTGCTGATATTAATCAATCCATTTAATCACAAATCATTCTCTAATCAAACTCTCATATATCCCAGTCGTCGAGTGGCAACAACAAACCTTTTGCAGCAGCCTGAGGCTCTTTTTTTTTTTTGGGTTAAACAGCCTGAGGGTTACTGGAGGGTCATATTCTTTTCTTTTGATTCATAGCCAGCCTGGTATTCAACATGAACATATGCTTATTTTATGGCAAAGGTGTATGTGGTCCATAGTGCAGATACACCATGATGAGCTTAGAATGGAATGGACGGTTATGATCATTTTCTTCATCAAAATAGGTTGGTGGACACACTTGACACTGCTGCAAGTATCTTTTCCCATTTTACAGTTCCATCAGATATCAAACTAAGCTACATGTAACAAGTTGAAAAAGTGTGAAGGGAATATATTTTCATGGCCTTAGTAATGGTAGCATATCTTATCATTAACTATGAAGAACAAAAGTACATTTTAAGCTTATGGAATATAACTTTTGGGGCATTAGATTTTGAAATGGTTGGTATCTGGTGCTTCCTGTCCTAGCTGAACTTTTAGGCCCACTTGACACTAGATGAAAATGGTGGTGAAATATTTATTAGGCAACAAATGTCATACCTTCCTTTTGAATCCCTTTCCCTCATACAATTAACTTTCAAATGGATGCTTGATTATGGATGGAATTTATATCAAACATCTGTAACAGCTAGAGTACATCCTTTAGAAAAGAAGAGAGTGTAGATGTGACATTAAAATCTCCAATAAAGAAGATACATAATGAATGTAAACTCTTGCCATAACTATCTAATATCTTGACTACTCAGTTTTTTTTTGATATTTCTATTTACCATAGAATTATTAAAGAATAGATTATATCAAAAACAAGCATCGTCAGTGTTTCTACTTTATTTTTTGCTCCGACGTGGCATCTGGTAAATAGCTAAATTCTTACGTGACACCGATCTATGTCTCATTTATTGCACCAATTGCTAGCTGCGATGGAGATGAGAGGACCCAATATGAAATGATTCTTTTCTTTATTTTTAGTAAAATCAGATATATTATATTATATTATTTTTGAGTAATTAAATACGTTTATAACATGTAAAATAGATAAAAATTTACCAGAAATCAAGTTCATAAAGTAGTTTTGTGTGAATGGCCACGTAGGTTGAAAGGAAATAATTTCTTTTTGCATTCTTTAGAGAAGGAAGTATATTTGTCAATTCTTTTCCTAATCAAAACAAGAATAGAAGATAAGCACGCATCTATAGAGGGAAAAAAAACGCTAATGACTTTGACAGATACCTGTCCAAGCCAAGCAGCAGATCAAATGAGATACGCTCGTCAGGAAACATTGGTGTCAGCTCCCATCAGAATAATCGACACCTAAGCCAACAAATTGGACCCCACATGGGATTGAGAGAGATGGCGGTATGTTTCCGGAGCAAGCAACCATTGACCACAGTTGAATGGACGTGAACAAGTTGGCCTTCAACCGCGACCCGGTTTGAAACAAATTTAGGTCAGAAGAAGCACGCAACCTAGCTTCTAAGATGGGAGACGTGGCCCAGCCCTTCTTCTTCAAACAATGGAGCTCAGCCCCTTCCTCCTTCTCCACCAAGCTTCTGTCAAAGGCCATAAGATGATAACAAATATATCATTGAAAACACTCCCAAATTTCACCTTCTAGGAAAGATTTAGATTATTATTTTTTTATTCTTAACTTGGTTGAAATATGGACAGCTTTTGATTCTACCCTACCCTATCCAATCCAAATCAATTTCAGCCCCCGTGGCATTACCTTCTAAATCAAAAGCCAAAAGAGAAAACCTTAGTACCAGCAAGTAAAAACATAAAAAATTAATGAATTAATAATACTTGATAAATAAAGTGTTGCATCGTAGAATGGAAGTATTATTAATCATATATTAATTATAAATTAAGAAAAACTCTGACTTATATACCAAGGGCCATTCATTCCACGTGAGATATTTTTAAAAGTAAATCCTAAAATTCATAGATCATAACAGATAATACTTCACGTGACGAATTATGAGCTCTTGGCTACGGCAGAGGCATACCAGATAGGGAATCATCTTTGCAACTATGGAGCTCCTTCAGCTGTTACATCAATCTGTGGTAAAATAACACAAACTTTTTGGACTAGAGGAGACAATATATCTCACATACTGAGCTATAAACTCTTAGCCGCAGCATAAAGTTACTAAGTTATTATCCTTAATATTTTATTTAACTATTATAGCAATTGATATTTATTTCAAGTATTCACAATTCACGTTTATTTTTGGAACCATGTTCCAAATGGAATTGTTGATGCCTTCGCTTACACGATATAATAGTCTACCATTTGTTGGAACGTCGGAAAGATTTGAAGGAATTCCTCACCTTGTGTATGGACTGAAGCCATTGAATCGGCTTGGAGGGGAACAGGGGAATTGCGAGATTGGTGAGAATTTGGTGAGATGTCCGTTTTGACTTGCTCACGCCGCTAGTTTTCTCCACCCATTTTGGACTGATGGTTTGGGTCGGTAGGATGACTCGAGAAGAGTCTATGATGCACGTCCATTGTAGACTGACCCATGCAAGAGACGTGGGAGATTCATTGACGTAAGTAAGGAGAAGCCGCGTCAAGAGGGTTGGATGCAGGGGTCAGATGGACTTGGTCTCACCTGAATAAAAAATCTAGACTCATGGCTGCAGTTTGGAGTTTGGGCTGGGTTGATGGCTATTCCTAACTCAATCTAATAATTATGGCTTATAATTCTAATCCAATCCGATCTTGGGTTAGATCTTCACCGACCCAAGCTAGCTGCATCTTAAGCTATATTTATATTTATTGTGATTCTAATAATATGGAGGACACCAATAGTTCCATGTCGGTTGTGAGTCAAGAAAGACTTATGTTTATAAAGAGATGATCATTCTTTCCACGTGAGACATTTTTTGAAGGACAAAATCATGAAGCCCATAAATCAAAGCGGACAATATCTCACGTGTCGGCTGAGTCCTTATCCCCAACAATGGCATACAGGTAGGGGTCGAGATCCGTCTCGGCTGACTGTGGGGCTTCTCGGACTGTGCACATCGAAGTTTTTAGAAAATCTTGATCGAACTGTACATATCGGAGTCCTTGATTAGAGGGCTGTATTATGGATCTAATAATATGGAGGAAACTAATAGCTTCATATTGATTGTGAGTTAAAAGAGACTCATACTTACAAGGAGGAGATCATTCTTTCCACGTGAAATATTTCTTGAAGGATAAAATTATGAGATCCATAGGTTAGAGTGGACAATATCTCACATGTTGGGTCGAGTCCTTGTCCACAATAATATTTATGCTAGATTGTATTATTGTGTTTAGCCAAATTATATGAGTAATTTAAGATTTGAAGACAAAATGTTACGTTAGTTCTTTTTT
>KE505808.1:121154-148058 GCA_000441515.1 Elaeis oleifera
AAAGGAACCTCTAATGTGTGTGACCCTGCAGGTTCGAACCTAAGCCGGTAGCACAGGAACTAATTCTTGTACTAATCGAAGTGACAATCTAGCAATGGTACCCGATGATCGGATAGATCGAATAGTTACAATCGCAACATTCAGAACCTACGTGAATATGGTTACCGTATAATTCATCCCTTTTGACCCCTATGTTTAGGATGACTCAGGGTTAAACTGTCAACCTGATGAGATCATCCGAATTGTGCTCAACTCAATTAGTCCTGTGACTCCTCACTAGGACTACCCTGGTCAAGATTTTGCTAAATTGAAACACGACTGTACACAGCTCCTAAACTGGAGTGGTCAATCCCATCTTGACACACGCACCGACAAGTCAAGTACTTGACTACACCCTGTAGCCTTTCGTCACTGAATTAGAAATTCAGGTAGTCTAGTGCCTAAGTGCAGTGAGTTGCTTGCAAATCACCATGGCGGTCTCAGGTCGGAGGGATATTTATACCCATATCCCATCGGAGCAAATCTTGACAGCAGAAATAGCTTCGGAGTCGGTCACGTTCAGTACAGATGTACCATTATATCTCACCTGTATGCCATACCAGTGTCTCCACACTCCTTGATTATGAGGACAACCAACCCATATGGCACACAACAACCTATGCTTGATAAACATTGTCATTCTTGGTAACAACGTATCATTTGGTCGCGAACAGATTTAAGGACTAAGCGACAAATCCTCCTTTGTCGAGTCTAAATAGTCCTAAGGACTTCACCACAACACAGGAGTTCATTAGAAGATGAAATATTTGTGATGAAAAAAAATATCAAATAACTTTTATTATTTATAATTCATGTACTAATACAAAAGGAGCGCAACCGTCAACAGACTGACGATTGGCTTTGGGACACTGTTTCCAACAAAATTATGGACACATGCAACATGATTGGTAATAAAACTATCCATCAAGTATAAAATATGTCTTAGAATTATGGTATGCGTTAGCCAAAATTGGCTTCTAGGGTATACATCTAACAATCTTTCACTTGCACTAAGGTCAATCTGCTATATGCTTGAGCCACATCTTTACAAGACAAACTTCGATCTTTAGTTGGCTAAGTGACTTGGACCTACCACATCCTATGTAGAGTCTACTCTCTGCACCTCTATGTATTTCTACTGGAGGTAATCACATATACCGTTGCTTTATGTGCTTGGATTTCTGATGAGACCTTGACTCTTTAGCGAGGACTATGGGCCATTATCTTTGCAGTACGGTGTTATGACATCTGATGGCATGACATCCAGTCCTGCAACTAACATAAGAATTAGAATGCATCCTACACATCTACAGCATATTTAGCTTTCATTGATCGATTACTTAGAATCCCTCCCACATACCAAATCAACTATTGCTCAAGAACACATCCTAATGTAGATACTCTACCATCAGTATTAGTTTTTTATCCTTCCACTATCAGCTCTAACCCTTCTTCAATGATCAGGAATAAGTTCTTTGTGCTTCTCAAGTACTTAGGAATATTTTCACAGCAATCCAATGCTCTTAGCTTGGATTTGACTGATATCTTCTTGTGACTCTCACAGTAAAAGATATATTAAGTTGAGATATAGCATAGTATACACCTATGCTCAAAAGGATAGCAAATCCCTCTTGGAAGTTTTATGCTGAACCCTTTCAGCACCTCTTCTATGTACTTGTCTGCGAAAATCCAAACATCTTATTTGATCATCTCTATGACCTTTATTTCGAGAATATAGGATGTTTGTCCTAGATCTTTTATGAAAAAAATTATATATGCAACCATATTCTAACCAATATCAGTATGGGACACTCTCACTGACTTTCATGTAACCACATGATTACTCCTTGTTTTTGATAAAATCAGACAATTTGATCATATCATTGAAATGAGTATTCCAACTCTGAAATGTTTGCTTAAATCCATGTATGGATCTTTGCAATGTAATCTCCATCACTAAAAATGAAATTCATAAGCCACTCCATATAGATATCTTTCTAAGACATCCATTCACGAGGGCTATCTACACATCCATTACTCAGAGTCAATGTCCCACATCATCTCATTGTAGATTTTGGGATCATCTCTATATTTTCAATCTTTTATGAGAAACTCTTTCTCTGAATCTTCTGTAAGAATACCAAGTACCTTTCAGAAAGATGGAAGATCCTATTAGATTTATGAGATGAAAGAGGTACTACATGAACTGGCTCATCTGAATAAGTTTTATAGATCATATGACTCGTTGCTCTTCAGAGACTCTCTCTTTGAGCTTGTCCTCTTACTGTCTCTATCCTGGATAAATTATTTTTCAAGAAGACAATATGATAGCTTACAATCATATTGTGATCCATTGGGAAGAGTAAGTAAAATTTCAAACTCTTTAAGATACCTCATGTAACGAGCTCTCATAGACCTAGTCTCTAACTTATCCACCATGCTATATCTCATATGGTGTGGTAAGAATAAATTTAGAGAAAATCTTATTTAATAAGTAAATTTCAAAAAGTAAAGCATGTTTCTAAAGAAACAAAAGTTAAATCAGTGATATTCATGATGGATCGGACCATATCTCATACAGTGCCATTTCTCCTCTCAAATATCCCATTGAACTGAGGTGTACAAGGAAGGGTCTATGATGAAGCTATGCCATTTTCTTTGAGATAATCGAAAAATTTTCTATTTTGGTATTACATTCTTGATCTGATCGAAGTATCTTTATGATTTTTTTAATTTACTTCTCTACTTCATATCTAAATTCTTCGAACCTTTCAAAGGCTTCAGATTTGTATCTCATATTATGACTGATCATTAGTAAAGATAATGAAGTAGAGATAAGCTCCCTCGTCTGACTTATGAAATGGACCGCGCACATCAAATATATACCAGGTTAAATATCTCAACGATCCTATCCCTTTATCCCACAAGAACAGCTTAGTCATTTATATTCAAAGAGATGATTCACAGACTAGATATAACTAAACAGTCAATGAGCTTAAAGGCGCATATTACTCTAGTCGGTAAATCATTTTTTCTCCTATATGACCTAACCTAAGGTACCATATATATATACTTCAGGTTTGTCTGATCTGTGGATCTCTCAGACCCAATGGTATTCACTGTTTACTCAAATAAGTTCACATATGTATCATCATACAAATGATAGAGACTGTCTCTAGAAATTAAATCCAAATGATAGTCACAGAGGTTAAGTGCCCATGGCTACAGCATAACTCTTGCCCCATTGCTGACTTAAGGGTTACTTCACCTTTCCTCAGTCCTCTACCTTCCTTTAGACCCTATACTAAAGTGTATAAGCAAGTACTAGAGTCTACTCAACTGAGAGAAGAGAAAATCGTAAGATCAATTTTGAGCAATTTTGACATGCCTTCCAAAGATGTGTCCTTATTCTTTAGGCTTTCTAGGTATGTACCTCTAATCTTTTCAAGATCCCTTATCAACATATTGATCAATTCAGATAAGATACTATAATGATTACTCATATGATAGTTTTACAAACTACCCATACAAAACAAGAAGGGATTGCATGATTAAATCAATTAGCAATTCCTTGTGTATGATCATATCGAGCTTCTCAAGCTATTCGATCTCTTAGATCATTGTCAAACAGTGATCATGGACAAACTGTCCATCACACATCTTATACGTTGTGTGACTGTGATCACCTTACAACTGTTATAGATGAGTCAGCATATCATTGGCAGTCTATATATCCTTATGCACACATAGGAGTTCATGAAGCATGGACTCCAATTTACAGCACCTAACCTTATTGTCATTGTCAACCATTTGTCAAGGATAGCTTAATGACTATAGATTGGACAAGTTGATGACATAGGGATAATTTGGTCAAGAATATGACTTAATTTTTAAAACTAAGAATAATTCTTAGGTTTCTGAGCTAGAGTATGTAATTGGTTTAGTTAAGTGGTTGATATCTAGGATTCGAGCCAAAGAGTTGGAAGCTAACACAATAACCCACAGAGAGTAAAGATTCTAATTAGATAATTATACTTATAAATATTTATTCTAGAAACTTTAAAATAAATAAAGGTTCTCACTAATTTTTTGAGTCTCTCACACTCTTCGGATGAAGAAACAAAATTTTTACATAAGAATTGGACTTCTAGTGGGTGCTATAGTTCCACTAATATATGCACCTCACCTAACAGTTATTGGTGACACGTACACTAATGCATGGATAACTCTTTGATCAGATGCTTCTCTAAGAATATTGCAATGACTTGATCTCTAAGTCCTGTGACTTCACCTAATAATTATTGACATATTTTTTAGTTAAGTCAGACCCATCATTCACCAATAGGTGTAAAGTCATCATTGAGTCCCTCACCTAACAGTTATTAGGCCCAATCCCATCTTTATCTTAGGGTATCAAATATCAATAGAGTGATTGTACCTTTTCGATGTAACCAAATCACTATGATCAGCCGAGAACGATCAACGTCAGAAAGGCACTTGCATCTCTACAACGATGGAAGACTGCTAGACTTAATATTTGGTAAGAAGATTTAGATTTAGATCTCTTTTAAGTCAGCATATCTGATATCTGACTGGTCAGATTCAGGTCAGCACAATCTCATATCTGACTAACCTAGTCGGCATGGGTGAACATGAATGATCAAGCAACCTTATTCAATTCATAATTGACTAAATTGGTCAGATAAGTGAGATCGATGGGAGGGTATGCTGATGCTTATCTTAGATATCATCGAAATGGTTAGGTAAGTATGCTCTCAATTAAAAATCACCGATCGAGCTGTCAAACTTATCTTAGACATCAATCGATCAATTAGAATCGAATAAGTTAGCCTAGTTACTCGAGCTTGAATCACTGAGCCAAATTTGATCTTGATTTAATCAATTCACATCACATATGAATCGATTTGACCAACTACAACTAAACTAAATTTTGAGCCTCTTTGACCTAATTCCAACCAACTTTTGATTAGATTCGATCAACTGCTCAAAATCGAAAAGGGTACTAATCTGATCTAATCAACGATCCTAATTGTAATCAAGTCACTAGACCTAATTTTTTCAACCACATCCAAAATTTCATATTTATGCAATAAATTTAAATCTTAAATTCATAATTTTAGATCTTTAATTTAAATCTTAATTTTAATTAAATGTATTATGAACATGAGTTTGGTTTAGATGTTGTTACGATAGTACCATGAGTATCTCGGATCAGCATGTTATCATGGGATACCTCAGACCGTCGAGCTATTACAGTGGCTGCTGACTTAAGAATAGAGCTGAGGTATGTAGAGCCGAGCTACTAACTGTCTACTGCGTGGTCCATCTGATATGTGAGCTACCTCCATTACCTCGACCGACTTATTCCTAACGTGTGTAATAGTTGTCCACCCCGAGTGGATAGGCTCAAAGGTAACCGTCTCTCCTAATTTTTGAGAGTGATTAAGAGCTAAAATATTTCATCTGCAATAGCATATTTAATGGCCTTGCAATCTTGAGATCGCACGATCTCATAGCTATTCGACCAGTTGTTCGATGCCATTCTATATAAACAATCAAAGCCCCGAGGATCAAGATAAGTAATCCCTCTCAGAGAACTTATTGCTACTCTCTTGGTTCTTTGAATCTGACTTGAGCATTGGAGAATTCTCGCAGGAGCAGAAACCACTTGTTCAGACTTCTTTTACAAGTCACTCCAGCACCCCTATGCAAGGACCAAGCATCCATCTTCCGACCTAGCTAAAACAAGTAGCAACATATAGAGGAAAGGTGTCATCTTCATCATGCCACTAAAACGAGCATCATCCTGACTCTCCAACATCACCACCTCTCATCGGATGGAGAGCCAGCCCAACAGTCAGGTATAGCAACCGATGATAGAGACTCCTCTGCCAACCCAGCCAGCACTGGTTATGATGGATCAGTTCAACCCGCTCTTTCAGTAGGTTCAGAATTTGATGGCCACTGTTCAAGCAGTCCAGACTATTCTTGCATCCCCTCAAGCAGTGCTGCAGCCTGCTCAAACTATCCCTGCACTTCCCTCAGTGGTGCAACCAGTGGTTCCCTCGATGGCACCATCGACACCTCTCATGGTGGTGCACCCACCGAATCCAACTCTGTACTCAGTTCTTCAGCCGCCACTATAGTCAGAGCTACGTGTGCCTCCTCAGAGCCCAGAGAGGAGGTAGACTCACTAGAGCCATCCAGAAATCCAGCAGTCGGCCAGGTGACGATCTCCCAGTCCGCAATTAGGGCATGATTCAACCCCTGATCACCATGCTCTTCAGCATTTTGAGACCTATACCGTTCGAGATCTTGCCATTGAAAGATGGTTTCGAACACTCGATGAGAGGATAGATAAGAAGATTGAGAATGCCCTTAATATAATTCCTCGACGCAGCCCTATGAGGGGTTCAATAGTGAGCCATCCTTCGCTCCGAGGATAGTGTAGGAACCACTCCCTCGACACTTCAAGTTACCCCAGATCGAGATCTACGATGGGACCACTGATCCCGTCGATCATCTAGAGATCTTCAAGACGGCAATACTCCTCTAAGGAGCATCTGATGCTATTCTCTATCGAGCGTTCCCTCCTACTCTCAAAGGGATGACTCGATAATGGTATTCAAGCTTAAAGCCAGCTTCCATCCACTCCTTTGAGGAGCTATATCGGTTCTTCATCGGTCACTTTATCAGCAGTCGATGACAACAGAAGCGGTTCGATTATCTCCATACCATCAAGCAGAAGGAGGGCAAGTCGATCCACGCCAATATCAACCGTTTCAATGCAGCGACCCTAAAAGTCCATGATCTGGACCAGCCGACTGCGATGGCTGTGATGATGGGTGGCCTACTGAAGAATGACTTAAAAAATCATTGATTAAGACTTATTCTTGAGACTTTCTAGATATGCTTGTCCATGCAGAGAAGTATGTCCACACGAAGGAGGCTTTTGTAGAGGAGACTCCTATCAATTCCATGGCGGCAAGGTAGAATAAGAAGCATTCTCTGAGGCAAGAAGGGAGAACTCGCCGGCACTCTCGATCCCCATTCCAAAGGTGGAAGAATGGGGGCTCCCAAAACTATAGATCTCGAAGTCCTCAAAGAAGGGATCGACAACCTTTACCTCCTAGATGTTATACTAACTTCACACCTTTGAATGTTTTCAGGGGGGAGATACTGATAGAGGTACAAGCCAAGCTGTTTGAGCCTTCGAAAATGTAGACAAAGCCAGAGCACCACCACGACCCAAATATATATTGCTTCTACCATTGGGAGAGTGGTCACGACACTGAAGATTGCATCTAACTCCAAGACAAGATTGAGGGGCTCGTCGGCTGAATCATTTTGTTCGAAGGGCAGGACCTCAATGTCGACCTCTGAGAGCTCAATAGCCATCTCCTTTGTCTCAGCAATTATTCCTTCTGCCTCAGTCATAGCTAGCATTGGTGCAGTAGGATAGGTAGAAAATAGGGGGATAGGTGACAGTGGAAGACCGACCCATCCAGAGAGAAATTTATATGATAACTAGAAGATCGTCTGGATCGACGAAACCTCCGAAGGTGAAGAGGCCAAGGCTTGAAGATAGGCACGGAGACGCCATTGTCTTCACCAAGCGAGATACGAAAGGTGTACTTACTTTACACAATGATGCGGTGGTTGTGATAGCGAACATTATTGATGTTAATGTACATCATATTTTTGTTGATAATGGAAGCTCAGTTGATATTTTGTATTATTCTATCTTCACCCAAATGGGGTTTACACCAAACCAGCTAAATAGGTTCGACACCCTGATTTAAGGTTTCTCTGAAAGTTCAGTGATTTTAGAGGGGATAATTAAGCTCTCTGTTACTGTGGGTACTCCATCACAGAGAATAACAATCCAAGTCAACTTTCTGATAGTTAAACTTCCCTCAGCCTACAACACAATTCTTGGCCATCTGAACTTATGGACTTTAAAGGCCGTTGTATCGAGCTACCACCAGATGGTAAAGTTTCCAACCAATGATGGAGTGGGGCAAATTCGAGGCAATCAGGCCATGGCTTGATAATGCTTTACCGCCAAGCTTCCAGCTGAAGGCCAGCTAGCCCAAGCAGAAATCCGACCTAAACTTCCAATAGGGTTGGACGCTTGAGATGATTTGGTCAAAGAATGTGCCCAACCAACTGAGGATCTCCTGGATGTTCCTCTAAAAAAGAGGATCCCAACTGGATGGTGAAGATCGGCTCACACCTGGATGTGATAACCAAGAGTCGTCTAATTACTCTTTTACAGGAGAATATGGATCTTTTGCATGGTTAGCTGTGGACATACCTAGAATAGATCCAGCGGTGATATCCCGCCACCTAAAGGTAGATCCAACCCACTGCCTGATGAAGCAGAAGAAGTGGAGCTTTTTGTCCCGAAGCTCCAAAAGGCCATAGCTGAGGAAGTGGACAAGCTGCTCAAGACTGGCTTCATCAGAGAGGTCATGTACCCAAACTGGTTGGCAAATGTTATGCTTGTTAAGAAGGCGAATGAGAAGTGATGCATGTGCATCAACTTCATTGACCTAAACAAAGACTGTCCTAAAGATAGCTACCCGCTACCTCAGATCAATCAGTTGGTGGATGCTACTTCTGGACATGAGCTCTTCAGCTTTATGGATATCTTTGTCGGTTATAATCGAATCTGGATGGCATCGAAGATGAAGAAAATATCCTTTATCACTGACCGTGGGCTTTTCTTTTACAGGGTGATGCCTTTTGGCCTAAGAATGTAGGGCTACCTATCAATGGTTGGTGGATAAAATTTTTAAAGATCAACTAGACCGCAATATGGAGGCATACATAGATGACATGCTTGTTAAGAGTCGAGCTACCCCGGATTATGTTGCTAACCTCCGAAAGACTTTTGACACCCTCCGACGATTTTGAATGAAGCTGAATCTAGTGAAGTGTGCCTTCGAAGTTACTGTGGGCAAATTTTTGGGTTATGATCTTGTGAAGAGGCATCAAAGCAAATCTCGAGAAGATCAAGGTAGTCCTTAAGATGATGCCATCAAGAACCATCAAAAAGGTGCAGCATCTTATTGATAAGATCATTTCGCTCAATCACTTTGTCTCTAGATCGGTCGAGAGGTGCCTCCCTTTCTTTCAGACCCTCAGACAGCCAAAAGACTTTCAATAGACTGTCGAATGTCAGAAGATGTTTGAGGAATTGAAGCAGTATCTTAGCTCTCCACCATTGCTCTCGAAGCTCCAGCCTAGTAAGGAGTTGCTATTATATATCATCGTTTCTCCAATGACGATCAGCTCAATCCTTATCCGAAAAGAAGGATGGATTTAGAAGCTCATATACTACACTAGCAAAGTCCTTCATGATGTGGAAACTAGATACTTCAAGCTCAAAAAATTGATTCTTGCACTGGTCATCACAGCGAGGAAGCTACGGTCTTATTTTCAGGCTCACACCATGGCGCTGCTTACGGATCAGTCGATCAAGGCCATTCTCCACCATCCGGATACCTCAAGATGTATTGCAAAGTGGACTCTGAAACTTGTTGAATTGGATATGCAGTATCGTCCAAAACCTTCCATTAAGGTCCACATGCTAGCAGACTTTACCCTAGAATGCGCCATCTCGGATGAAAAAAGCTCAAAAGCTGCAGAAGTCTTGAAAGCTGGAGAAAGCTCGAAAATTGAAGAGGTAGATATAGGATTTGATTTGAAGGAGCTATGGATACTGCATGTTGACGGCTTGTCAAATGCGATGGAAGCAAGGGTCGGGCTCATCTTAACTAGTCCTGAAGGAGATGTGGTGGGATATGCTTTGTGCTTCGAATTTTCGACCACCAACAATAAAGAAGAATATGAAGCTTTGCTCACTGGTCCTAAAGTGGCGAGAGAAGCGGGGCCTAGCATCTGTAAGTTTTAGTAACTCCCAGCTGGCAGTTGGACAAATCAAGGGTGAATATGAGGCCCGAGAGGAGAACATGAAGAAATACCTTCAAAGGTAAAGGACTTAATCTTGATCTTTTTGAGTTTTGATATTCAACAGGTCCCTAGAGTGGATAACACCAGAGCAGATATACTATCAAAGTTAGCAGCCTTGTTGCCCACTGACTTGCAAAAAGAGACCTACTTCGAAGTACTGAAAGCCTCGAGCCTCAAGGAGCCTCTCATCGTCTAGTAAGTTGATGAAGAGTCCTGTTGGATTGATCCTCTACTGAAGTATCTTAGGTCGGATGAGCTATCACCTGATCGCAAAGAAGCTCGAAAGATAAGAAACAGGTCACTCTATATGTTTTGTGTGATGACAAGTTGTATAGGTGGTCCTTCTCCCTATCTCTATTGAAGTTCTTGTGCTTGTCCGAGATAGATTACATGCTGCAAAAAGTTTACAAAGGAATCTACGGAAGCCACTTGGGAGGTAGATCCTTGTCTTATAAAATCCTTCGATAGAGCTACTATTGGCCCACAATGCAGCAAGATGCAGGTAACTTTGTCAGAAACTGCGACAGGTGGTAATGAAATTCTAATATTCAGTATCAGTCGGTAGTACTTCTGACTCCCATCAGTGTCCCATGTTTGTTTGCTCAATAGAGGATGGATATTCTTGATTCTTTTCCTCTCGCATCAGATCAGTGTAAGTTTCTCCTGGTGGCCATCGACTACTTCACAAAGTGGATCGAAGCCAAGCCTCTGACCCGTATAACCTAGGCAAGAGTAAAGGATTTATCTAAAAATCTATCATCTACTGCTATGATCTTTCCAAAGTACTCATCACGGACAACGACAGACAGTTTAATGGGCTTGACTTCGTGAATTTTGGAGAGAGCATGGAATAGAGCATCGCTTCACCTCGGTCAGCCATCCACAAGCAAATGGAGAGGTAGAGGTAACCAATAGAATTCTTTTGCAGGGCTTGAAGGCCAGAATAGATCGAACTAGGAGGGTCATGGGTAGATGAGCTCCATCATGTGCTGTGGGCTTATCGGATCACTTAGAGGCTCCCAACTAGCGAGACTCCTTTCAACCTCGCATTTGAGACTGAAGCGATCATACCTATGGAATTTGGGCTTCTGTCCCTCAGAGTGAAGGAGTATAATGAAGACACCAACTCAATATGGCTTTGGACTAACCTTAACCCGATCGAAGAAAGCAGGAAGCATGCTGCTGTGAGAATAGCTGCCTATCATCAAAGGATAGCCAGATACTACGATGCAGGAGTCAAGACCAAAGAGTTTCAAGTTAGCGATCTGGTGTTACGACGAGCTGAAGTTTTGCAGTCGATCGAGCAAAAAAATTATCACTCAACTAAGAAGGCCCTTATCAAGTGGATGAGATAGTACATCCTGGGACCTATCGACTAAAGCAGCTCAACGGGACTCCACTTCTTAGTCCATAAAATTCAGCTAACCTGTGTATGTATTATCAATGATGTTGTAACATCTTGCCATTATATACATGAAATTTCAAGTTCATTAATTTATGTTTGCGTGTGAAAATAGTATGAGAAGCTTAAAATTCTTGTCCTTCGAGCTTTACAAAGATTCCTTTAAGCAGAATCGTACTTGGTGAATGAAGGCTAACCAAATAGGACCTTCAAAGGGCTAACCTAAAAGGATCCTTAGTTTGCAACAAGAACGACACCATACCCAGCAAGGGAAGACTAACCAAGAAGGACCTTTAAAGGGCTAACTGAGCCGCTCACATCTTCGAGCAGAGTGAAAATGCTCGCATCTTCGAGCAAGCGAAAATGCCGCTCACATCTTCAAGTAGAGCAAACATGTCGCTCGTATCAATGAACAAAGCAAGGGCGCTGCTC
This sequence comes from Elaeis oleifera, assembly GCA_000441515.1. Lineage (NCBI taxonomy): Eukaryota > Viridiplantae > Streptophyta > Magnoliopsida > Arecales > Arecaceae > Elaeis > Elaeis oleifera. The sequence continues at coordinate 133,027 of KE505808.1, forward strand.
GAATAATTACCTTTGATCAATTTTGATTTGGAAAGGCCTTTTGATCGAGACTATTGTCATCGAGGCTCCTCTACTTGGGATGGTTTGGCTTTGGTTTCATGATAATGCTCGATTCTTTAAATTAGAATGGATTCATCTAAATCCCTAAGGTCAGAATTGCATTGTATATTTTACTGGTTGGGACAATCCTCAGTTCCTTAAGTCAGGGCTAGCCTCTGTGCATTAAGTAAAAAATATGCAAGCATAAATAAAGAAAATGCAAATGGTAAGAAGGATAATTTCTTTCTATATGCAAGCATAAATAAAGAAAATACAAATGGCAAGAAGGATAATTTCTTTCAATTAAAATATTTACAGAAAAAGGTGACATCTGAAGCACCACCTTACAAAAAAAAGAAAGGGAAGAGAAAAGATGAGGAGGTTCAATCCTCATCTGATGAGAAGGCCCCCACCTCTTCATCGTTGTTTCTAGACTGAAGAAATTAGAGCTCCAGATATGACATTATCTATAGTAAATAGGCCTTACAATCCTCAAAACTGAGGATAAAGGCAGCACCAGCAATATCGACAGCCTGCTCAAACTCTGTAGAGGCCTGGGACTCCTCGGCATAGTGCATTTGGACATCGGGTGGAATCCACCAAACTGGGGGGTACATACACTCTCAGAAGGTAGCAGGGATCGAGAGTTAGAGGGTGCCCCACAAGAGGAAGACAATCCAACGTGCCTAGTTCTTGCTCTCTCCCAGGCTGCTCTCACGAAGGCCCTCCACTCCTTTATCTTGATCTTGATTGCTGACAAGGGTGGATATAGAGGTGGTGCCATCACGACAAAGGGGAGAAAAAGTTTTTGCAAGAAGAGAGACAAAAGGTAGGGTTCAACTAGCCTTCAGCCTCTATTTATAGATGTCAGTGCCACATCCACCACCAATCAATAGCTTGAAGAATACAACTGTCTATCAGGTAATAAATGGTATGTTTTTACACTATCGAAAATAAATCCAAGCGTCACTTCATGGATCAAGGTATGACTATGTGGCTTATGCTTGCAAGTACTACATCCTTTCCCAGATGTTATCCTATCAGAAGAGTCAACAAGCATCGTTCCCCATGACTACTTGCATTAAAAAGTGTGAGGCAAAGATGCCGCCCAAACAATCACCTCAGATCAGCAAGCACAAATAATCGCCTCAGATCGGCAAGCACCAACAATTGCCTTAGATCGACAAGTGTGAATAATGGCCCTCGATTGGTATGAGTAAGCAATTGCCTTTGGTCGACCTAAATCTCAGCAACCTTTGATCGACCCTAATTCAAAACCGACTTGGCTACTGTTGATGTTTCTTTGCTCGGGACACTCCTACTTCCTATGATCGGAGCTAAGTTCACTATGGAGCCTAGTGTCCTAAATCAACCTGCGTGCTAAATAAGAGAGTGTAATCACAAGTTAAAGGCAGGAAGTAAGAAGAGGAACACACTTTATTCATTCATTCTCTGCAAAATGTTTACAATGAGAGTTTTTATAACGACCTTGGAAGGTCTGGGTATAAAGCAAAAAAAGAGAAAGGTAAAAGTCTAAGAGGTGGACCCTGGAGCTGGGATGTCCGTCGCAGGTACGTTGGCTACAGTGGGTTCCCAGAGCTCATCCAAAAAATTCAGATCTTGTTCTGAATATTTGGCAGTAATCTTGTCCCAGACCAGCTGCTTTTCACTGACATAGGCATCAGCAGAAAACTCGATTTTCTCATCCTCATATTCCACTAACGTTCGGAAGTCCGCAACGACCCTAGAAGCAGCCTCTACTGCCTCCAGCTGAGCCTCAAGCTTCTTTATTTTTCTTACAATAAAAAATTCTCCTCGACAGCTCCTCTTAGCGCCGCTTCAGCTCTTCTTTCGATGGCGTCAATCCTCATGGAGGCCTCTCTGGCCTCCCTTTCAGCTTTGCCTTTCGTATCCTTGAGCATCTCGACGTCGACTCGATGCTTCCTTGCCTCAATCGAGAGTTGAGGCAACTCTCCATGTACCCATTCAGATAATAAGCGAGCTATCAAGAGAAATTTTTTATCTATGAACACGATAAATGTATATTTAAAATAACAGTCATAGAAACCACGACTTACCTGGATAAAGCTTTCTATGGCTTTTATCCTTACCTCCCTATGCGGATCGGCTAGCAACTTGGTCGTATCAGCTGGGAGGGGCATACCAGTGAATAGCTCATGCATCGGTTGATAGTCTTCTAAGGCTGAAGTCTCGAGCCTTAGTGTAGCCGACGCAGCCTCAGAAGTCCTAACCTCTCTAGCTGCTCATCTTTCAGGGAGAATGTGATGACAGGAGGAGCCGGTAAGTTTGAAATTATCTCTTCTGGGGCCGGCAGACTTAAGACTGCCTCTTCAGAAGCTCGGCTCATTTGACTTCTTTGATCTACATCAGAAGCCGAAGAAGTCGAGCCAACCCTCACAACTCTGAGGTCACTGACGCGAGGAGGCTCAGGACCCTCAAACCTAGAAGCTGGCAGCACGGGGTGATGCCTAATCTTGATTCGAGTGCTCCAGCCATCCATAGGTTCAGCTGCTCTTTTTCGATGGGCCTACTTCTCCAATTGTTTCATCAAATTTAGGCCTATCTTCGCAACCATCTCTACAAGGCCAAAAATTGAGCGGTTAGTGTGAAAGTGAAGTAAAAATCAAGAAACATATGGCTTTGAGATAGAAAATCTATACGCACCTTGAGGAGCAGTTTAGCTGATGCTGATGTTGAACAGCATTTGCGTCGACAGAAGTTTCTTTAGCATCGAAACCTTAAAGTTACACAAGGTCTCCACTTTTTGCCTCAAGTGCTGATCTAGTAGAGGCTCTTTTAATGTCGCCTCTTGGGGTTCACCTCAAACGACAAACCTCCAGTCCTCGTTGGACATCTAGGAGATGAAGAAGAATCACTCCTTCCAGTCATGGATTGTGGTAGGAGCATTTTGTATCAGCAGATGGATGTTCTTCTTCCTTCACATTATCACATACCACCACCTGCTTGAATCCGGATGTCTCTTGAGGCTGAAGAAAGAAAGAAGAGCGCGACACTGGGATCAATCCCAGCCAGCACACATACCATGGTAAAGCCATAGATATGTCGCCATGAGTTGGGAACTATCGAACATGGTGATATCTCGAGATACTAGGGGAGAGTTGTGAAGAAAGGGTGGAGAAGAAGCCTCAGCCCAGTCTGAAAACATTCCTCATAGAGGTTTGTTTGGCCTGGGGGAGGATGACAAACTCGATCATTCAGCCTAGGATTTTCAGTTGGAACTCCAGAGGGATTTGAAACTACTCGTGAGCAGTACCACATCCCATTCTGTCATCTCGGATCGAAATTCTAGTGGGGTGAAATCAAAGTCTCCAGAGGCCATCTCCCTGGCAGAAAAAAATTCTGGAAGCGACTGTGGAAAGAAGAGGGAGACTTGTGATGAAAAGAGATAAAGATAAATCCTAAAAGCTTATACCCAGTCTCGTCTGAGGCTTTAAATATCCTCAGAGTTCAAATCATCTCCAAGCGATGCTTCTTTTCAGAGCATTGATTATTGTAGGTGTGAATCGATAGAGCGAGGGCAGATGCTTAACGCATGGCAACCCTTAATAGGATATAACTCCTACTGTCGATATGGTAGTTAATGCCAGCGATAGATGAATCATACCCTGCACTATTTTTGAAGAGGCATGTGAGAACATGTGATTGTACCTACCATGTGGAGGTGATTTGAATTTCAACTGTTTTAATGCCTGCACAATGGATATGAGCTGTGTATGGCTTGGATTTTAGCCCTGATTATGGCTCGAGCCGTACTTTGCTCGGAATATGGCTCCAGTTGTGCATTTGCTAAGTTATAGCTCGGATCGTATTTTATAATTTTAATTATAGCTAAGTCCTTAGTTAATACAGATCGAAGTTTGTCCAATTCAACTTAGAATGTGATTCACACCAATCCATTTAAATACTACGAACACTAGTAACAAAATGAATTTCATTCATTTACATCAAAATGATTACAAAGTTCAGATTACAGAAGAAAAGAAAAAGATACAAATCACTATTTTGGAGCACCACCATGATGACTTGCTCTAGAACAACCTTTTTCAGTGTCAGTAGCCTTTTTAGTCTGGATGGCCGTATCGATTTTATTTGCTTCAGTGGAGTAGCGAGATACCCTCACAAATTTCTCTACGGTATTACCGCCATGGCTAGTAAACTTTCATCTAAAAGGTTGGCTTGAAGAAGCTTGATGCTGTCAGCAGGGAGACACGCCTGGACCATTATTTTGCATTTCTTAAAGCCCACGAGGAATGCTATCTTGCAAGTCTGATTTATGATTTCAGCTCCCTTTTTCACCAATCGGCCTTTCCTTCTTTCAACATTTTTGGTTAGGAGCTCTTGATCTATGATTTGGTGCCAGAGCATATTTTGACTCTCTCTTTTCTTCTCCAGCTTATTCTTCAAGCACTCCATTTCTGATGAAGCCTCCTAAAATTCGATAGATTGCTCTAAGGATGCCTGGATCCCTTTAGAAGCAGAGTCCTCATCCCTCAGAGGTGTTCTTTCCCTGTGCCTCGCACTTTCTGAGGTCTTGGCCCTCTTAACTGAGCCTCTGTTGGGACTCCTTCGAGAATGAACCTCGGAGGGGTATAATCTCAACTTCTTTTTCTCTCAAATGTCGTCCTCAGCCACTCTACATCGTTGCGGATTCGACGGTAGTCCCTTTCAGCCTCAGACCTCTACCTCTCGAGGTATTCGATCTTTCTTTCAGCTCTAGATCTCTGTCGCTCAAGATCTTCAATCTTGTTCTCGGCTCTTCTCAACTTGTCATCTCAATGGTCAATCATTTCTCGAGCTTCTCGGAGAGCCTCTTCAGAAGAATTGATTTCTTTGACCAACTCGAAGTTGGTTGATTCTGCCTATTCCAAGCGATATTTTTGCAAGTCTATCTCCTCTCTCATTGCAGCAAGCCCTAACATTGAGGCTTCAGGGGTAGAACCAGCGAAACTGGCTAAATAATGCCCTATTTGTACGAATTTGTATGCAATCGTTAACTGCTGCAAGTCATGAAACATTAAAAGAAGAGATCTGAAGACACTCTACCTGAGCAAGAGATCTCAGAGCACCCGTCATCCTTTGTTAGGCCCCTTGCTCATCCATATACTGCTTCTCAACAAGAGAGAGAAAGTTTCTCAAAATTTATTATGGACTTGAGATTCTCTATCACGGATGGAGTAGAAGGTGCCGGCTATGAAGTCCTCACCTAAGTTACAGCTAGGGGAATGCATTGGAGTGAGAGCACCTGCTCTAAAGGCTCCCCAATGTCCATCGCCATCACCAAAGCCTCCTCGGCATGACCACCCACGTCCTCTACCTATATGGCCACTGTCAGGACCTCCTTAGGGCGACCGGCTGAGTCCATCACTTGCGCCTTCTCCACCAGCCTCTCTTCTGTCCGAACCCTTTCAATGGAGCTTTCACCATGACTTCCGATAGGCAATCATCAGCTTAATAATTGAGGGAGGATTTTCATCCCTCATTGCTGTGGTAGTTGATTTAACGATCGAAACCCTCACAGCACCACCCGACGGGACTGAAGGACTGATGGATGGAACTTTAGTCTATCTCCTTTTGGCCAGTACCAACTCAAGCTTCCTCAAGCGCTCTGGATCCATCTTGTCTTCAAGAATCAACGAGAGTTGCAACAAAATTTGGAGCAAAAAATCTTGTGGTTGTCTTCTCCATACACCCGAGAGGCAAATTTAAAAAGGACAAGGGTGAAGACAAAAAATCACCATCTGGAGAAATTAATTTCTCAAAAAAACCATCGATTATGTGGTCCAATCAGTCACGATCATTCACTGCGTATTTTCACTTGTCAGGCTGACGACATCAACTTTAAATGCTGGGGGCACATACAAAAACGTGAGCACATGCATCCTCTGATCTGAGGTATAACTTTGGAAGTACTTCTTTCATCTGATTCTTAGACTCAGAAGTAGGGAGTAGTGTTATGATGGTTCCATGAGTATCTCAAATTAACATGTTATCATGGGATACCTTAGACTGCTAAACTATTACAATGGCTGCCGACCTAAGAATAGAGCTGAGGTATGTAGAGCCGAGCTACTAACTGCCTACCACATGGTCCGCCTGACACATGAGCTGCCTCCATTATCTCGATCGACTTATTTTCTAACATGTGCAGCAGCTGTCCGTCCTGAGTGATAGGCTCAAAGGTAACCGTCTCCTTTGATTTTATTGGAGAGATTAAGGGCTAAAATATCTCACTTGCAATAGCATGTTTAATGGCCCCATAATCTCGAGATCACATGATCTCACAACTGTTCGACCAGCTATTCGACGATACTCTATATAAACAATCAAAGCCACGAGGATTAAGATAAGCAATTCCTCTCAGAGAACTCATTGCTGCTCTCTTTATTCTCTGAATTTGATTTGAGCATTGAAGGATCCTCATAGGAGCAAAACCTCCTATTCGGACTTCTTTGTAGGTCACTCCAGCACCCCTGCGTAAGGACCAAGTGTCCACCTTCCGACCTAGCCAAATAAGCAACAACAGATGTCAAATAATTTTAATCTAAATTAATTTATATTGTATCTCATACAAGTTTACTGTCTGCAGAATCGAATCGACTCACCCTAGAACTCGAGTCGACTCATCATAGTGATCGACTCATCTTTGAGATCGAGTCGACTCATCTATGACAACAAAAACTAGGCCTTGGCCTGTAGAATTGGATTGACTCATCTGCAAACGAGCCAACTCATCAGGATCTCAAGTCAATTTCAACAAACACGAGTTGACTCATTAGGTATGCCAGCCATAGTTTCAAGATTTTGTGCAAATAGATCCTAGGATTTTTGGATCCAGGATTTTGCAAAAATTAAGTTTCAATCATTTGTCAAAAACTATATATCACATGTGCTATTTACTGATCTAAAACTAATAAAAACACATGCAAATTAGATCAAAAATATATATCTTATATAATTTTTTATTCACTATTTTTCTTCATGAGATATGATCACAGCGGCACCCCTACATGCCATAAGAGCACCTATCGAATAGGCAAGAGAGAGACTTTAATCCCTGCTTCTTCTTATGATCAGATGGCTATGGTGATTAACTTAATTCGAGTACTAGACTACTAAGATATTTTAATTTAACATATCATATATATAAAGACTAAAATACATATCTAATTATCTTTCACATATCACACACATAAACAATAATTCAGATCTATACATGCTTCATATATCATATATATGAATAAATTTCAGTTATAAAAATTAATTTTAGATCTAAATATACAATTACATATCATATATATGAACAAAATTGAGACCATTGAAACTAATTTCAGACCTGAATTCCATTCTACAAACAAAATTAGATCCATATCATACTCTATTTAATATCTTTAGATCTAAAACTAATTTCAGATCTGAAGCAATCATAATTGATTTCAGATCTAAAATAATTTTAGATCTGAAACAAACTTGTAATCATATTACAACATGCAAAAATTTTTAGATCTAACTATTATTAATGTTCTTTATTGTTTTAGGCAATGGTTTGTCAGAACAACGTCTAGTAATTAACTAATCTTCATATTTGATTTCTATAAATTAGATTTCATATCTGAATCAATTTACATTCATATCAGAATCTGGCTCTAATATCACTGTTAGAAAGTGTGGTGATTTCGTACGTATAGTTTTAAAATTTTCAACATAAATCAAATTATCTGCAGTAAAAGAAATTAATTAAAATATCTTTTAATTAAAATACAGTAGATCAAGTCTATAAACCACACACAGGATCTTGATATGAACATGTCACCAAAAATCTGAAATCTGAAATAAGAACAAAAGTGAACAGGAGATCTGATCACCATACCTGATCACTTTCAGATCTTGTGGATGTCCAGGGTTCGGATCTGAGCCGCACAAGTGCCTGACCTCTACGGATATCCCCACAAGATGATTTTGATTAGAACTCCAAAGCTTCTGATGTGCTAGCTTTTTTGCAGGCTCTATTCCTCGGCTTGGATCTAGGCTTCTTTTAGATCTCGAAGAATAGGACTGCAGCATGAATGCTTCGCGCTGATCTAATAAGATCTAAAATGAACACCAAGAAGAGGAAGAAGAATCTTTCTTCTTCTCTTCTTTTTTCTCTCTAAACTCTCTCTATCTTAGATCAAATCTGAGAAAAGGTGGGGCATGATCAAGAAGAAGGAGAGAAAGAGGCGTTAAGATGTTGCTGTGGAAAAATTAGTGCACACCCCACCATGGAAATCCCTTCACGCCATCTTATTCTTATCGCACAAAAATCAGTTTCCTTTCACGTCATATAAGAATCTGATTCAAATCAAATTTGAATCAGATCTTATCCATATCTAGAAAGGGCCAAAGGGTGATGGAGAGAAGGAGAGGTGGCAACAAGGAGCGCCTCAAAAACTAGCGCATGCCAATCCCTCTCCCTTTATTTTGTCGCACAAAATAAACCACTTCTCACACTTAAACATGATAAGATCTTATTCCTTTCTAGATTAGGATAATCTTTTATTTGAATTAAATTCAAATAAGAAAGAATCCTAAAAGAGAGAGAGTCTCGGAGAGGTGGGGCGCCAACTATTGGTGCCCCCTCTCTTTTCACGCATGCAAAGAAAAAAGGGGGTGCATCTTCACACACCACTCCCTCTTTCTAGCATGAAAGAGGAGAGAGAAGCCCAAGAAAAGGGGCTTGGCTTGCTAAATTGATTGGGTTCAATTTTGATTTGATTCGAATCCGATTCGAACTTGATTCGAACCAAATTTGAAAAGCTATCAAACTTAATCCCATTAGGCTTTGAATCCAAGTTCAACTTGGATAATTAAATCCAATTAGCCTTAGATTTAGTCAAATCTAATTAATTAAATCTGATTTAAATTAATTAAAATTTGATCTATAATTTAATCAGTCCTAATTAAATTACAACACTTACAATTAAGTCTCTCTGCTAATAATTAGCAGTTGCTACATCTGTAATACTTACAAATTAGCAGTTTTTAAATTCAAAGCATCAATCCAATTGATAATTTGAATATGATCTAAGTTGTTGATCAGATCAAGATCTTTTTGTATATGATCCCTTAAGTTCTATTCTGTCTGATAGTGAGATGTACCATGATCTCAATCACAGTATCATCGAAACTCCTTTCGACGGACTGGAACGATTCTAACTCATCCCAATAAGGATCGTTGATCCGAAAATGATCCTAGTGAGTTCTCACAATCCACTGTGACGTCTAGCAGTATGTAGTGACAATCCAATAGAATAAAAGAATAAACTCTTAGGTGCAGTTATCATGTGATTGAGTCCCTTTATCGTGAGTCTCGACTAGATGTAGGTCATGGAGAACTCGTCAAACCCCATCATCAGTCATATGCCAGGTTGGCTCGACTCGAGTTCATTGTGAATTTCATGAAATTTTTTTATAATATTCATACTTGCTCTGGCTAGAGACTTCCTAAATTTATCTCGCAAATTACATAGGACTACTCTTTTTCTACCAAGATCGATTGATTCCATATAAGCACATCCTATTCCAAACAGTGAATCTAAACCCACTATAGCCAACATACACAGTAAAGATCTGAATGGCTAGAGATCAAGTGAACATGCAGTCGAACTCAGCAATCTCACTATAAATAGTCAATGCACCGTAGGTCAAAGAACCACTTACACCACTGCAACATCGAGAAGACCACTAACGAGTGAGCAAATATTCAAGTGATTTCTCATATTGGTCATGCTCAGTATAAGTTATTCTCTAACAACCACCTGTATTTCATTCCAATATCCCCATACTGCAGACTCGAGACTCATCTGTCCCAAAGAGAGATGATCTGTGCACCGATCTAAATGGATCGATCACTGTCTTTCATAAAAATCTTTCGATTGGAAGTATTTAGAAATTAACCACTAATGATGTATGTCTTAAATTTTCAATACCTTGAGAATATACAAAATTATTTTTGTTAATTTTTAGAATAAATTATGGACACATACAATATGATTGGTAATAAAAATTACCTATCAAGTATAAAAATATATCCTAGAATTATAGTATGCATCAGTCAAGATTGACTTCTAGGACATACATCATATTAGCATTTGAAAAGCTATTTATTATATAAATCATGTATTATATGAAAATTTATATAATTTGATATAAAGTTAAAGTATAATATACAATTACTATCTAGATTCTCTAATCATTCTAGAAGTTCATGACATTATGAGAAAAATCTTTCCCTCCATAATTGGAATATTGAATATAATATGTAGTGCAAGAAAAGAGCCCTTCATAACAAGTTTTGGCAAAAGCCCTATGTAGAGATGGCAACTGGTTGAGTATGGGTTGGGTGGGCCAATACCTCTATCCGGCCATAATTAAAAAAACCCTATATCCATACCCATCTTGGGTAGGATCGAGTCGGATCAAGTAAAGATTTAGATTGAATAAGAAATTCATCATATATTATAAACATCATAAAATATTATAACTTTAAAAGGAAGATTTAGATTAAGATTATATGGGATTGGGTTCGAGATGGGACATACCATTATCTGTACCCAATCTAAATTCACTTCAGATATTTTTTCAGAATCCATACCTGCTTCAAGTTTTAATCAGGTTGGATAAAATCTACTCCATTTAAGTCGGATCGAGTTGGATACCCAGTGGATCGGCTCAAGTTGCCATTCCTAGTCCTACATAAGCTTTTAGTAAAAGGGACTATTTTTATGGACTTCTTGAGTATGTTGAAGCTACAACTTATATTACAATTTTACTTACAGCTTACTTACAGCAAGTAGAACACCAATGGAATATTGTTTTTCCTTATAGTAAAAAAATATAGAAAGACACAGAAATAATTATTCCAGATGAGAAAAGTTAGCAAATTATATAAACTAATTTATCAACCATTGAGATAAAAGTGGTGATCTCCTTTGCTCTTTACTCCTCTAACCCCATGCCTCCATTAATACCCACCCATGGATTTACTCCCCTTCCCATGTCTTTCGCTACTTTCTCCAACACCATCAAGATTGCCCCTTGGCCCCAACACCATTGAGGTTGCTATCTCACTCTTCCTTCTCCTTGCTCTCTATCGTTGTGGATGCCCAATTTCAATATGGACTCCTATTTTGTTGCCCCGAACACTTGATCTCACAATTGCTACCATTTCAATTTTTGTCGTCATCTATGTCTTCATTGCTATCAATTGTCGCAAGAGAAGCCAATTGCCCAACTTTGCCTCTATTAACAACAACCATGCTCATGGAAATCTATACAATTACATTAAATGTCGCACATCTGTGCTGCCACATGTTGTACATCTGATGGCTAACAGACATTCCTTCACTTGAACCTAGTTCAATCCTTCTCGGTGGAGAAGCTCAAAGAAAAATCAACCCAGCTGAACCCAGCTAAACTTTGAGATGAACCTAAAAAAAATATACATTAATATGATAAGAATAAAAGGACACATATTGTACATCGAACGGACCGCAGTATTCCTCTTTGCGGCTGAATATAAACTCCTGCATATGTTATGAATTTAAAAGAAAAAAAACACATGCGCTACATCCACTTGCTTCCTGACAGAGATCTTCATTTAAGAGGAAGGCAGATAAGATCTCTAGATGGGACTATTTTGAATAGAGTAATCTCCGATTATTCCTTCTAACTATCAGTCAGAAGGTGGTCGGGAGGAATGATCTTCTTGAACCGTTGGATAATAGATAGCTATATAGATTAGACAGGGAGTCAGTGCTGCCACTTGATCTATTTTGATCGACCAAGGGAGCAGATTAATCAAATGAGCATGGACAATCAGTGAGGGAGAAGGGGATTATAAATACCCCCTCTGGGTGGGCAGCAGCAAACATTGGAAGATCGAATTTTTAGATGAGTTTTTTTGTTGTACCTAGATCTTTGCTTGATTGGGTTTCTTCCTTATTTCCAACTCATCAAGCTATGTATGGGGTGCTTGCCACTGGTGTGTTGTGGCCATCCGTTCCCCTAGGTGCATCATCTGAGGAAGGGAGCATTTACGGTCCAGCTTGAGAAAGGTTCATCTTTTCCATTAGAGCTACGGGGGTTGCTGCATCCTTTGGCAGCCTTTCTACTTCCGTATTTCATCATGTGGGGATGGGTTATGGCGATCAACATGGATAAGTGGCCACTATTGATTGCCATTTGAGAAGGTTGCTGCATGGAGCAGCTTTCCATTCCTCAAAATTACCATAGAAAGTGTTTTAGGTTGCTTTCCATGGCAGTGTGAAGGAGAAAAAAAAGAAATAGAGGTATCGGGACGGGATGGTTACTACTAAGGTTTAGCAACTCCCAGATCTAGGTTTCGGGTGGGCTGCGGATCCAGTAGCAAGAAGTTAGGGCTTCAGGTTTGGGTATTGGATGGTTGGGCTATCGAGTATAGGGTTGATGGGTTTCAGGTTTGAAACTTTTGATTTTTTTTTGTTTGGGTCAGCCTGGATTTGGGTTTGATTATGGATTCGGGTTGGACCAACCAAATTGTGATAGGATCTGAGGATTAGGTCTAGATTTGGGTTAGTCTTAGGGTTTGGTTAGGCTTAGATCAGCATTGAGGTTTTGGCCGGCCTTGGGGTTTCGATTGCCAAGGTTTCGATTTGGGCTTGAGATTGTGGTTGGGACAAACCAAAATGGATCAGGATTTTAGGATCGGGTCTAGGTTCGAGTTAGGCTTAAGATTAGCATTGGGATTTGGGTCAGTCTGAGGCTTTGGATTAGGTTTTATATTAAGGTTGGACCAACTCAGATTGGGACGGGATCTAATCAGGATTGGGTTTGGGTTAGGCGAGGGATTGGGTTAGGTTGTTTGTGGGTTTGGGTTAGCTTGGATGACCGAATTGGGCTAGCACAACTCGAATTGGAATAGGATTGGGTCAACATTCAGGTTGGTCTTAGGATATGGGTTCGACCTAGGCTCAGGATTTGCATTAGAATTTGGGTTGGGTCCTAGATTGGGTTTGGGTCAACTAGATTGTGTCAGGATCTTAGGATTAGGATTAGGTTTGGGTTAGCATTAGGGATTGGGTTCGAGTCATCCTTAGGATTTGGATTGGGTTTAAGACTGGGGTTGGGCCAGACCAGAATGGATCATGACCCTAGGATTGGGTTCGGGTTAGTCTTAGGGATTGGGTTAAGAGGTCCTTAGGGTTTGGGTTGGGCTCCATGTTAGGTTTGGTTTTAACGATGGTGGTGGAGACGGTGGAGGAGGCGGCGGTGGGGTTAGGGTTTTCGAATCGGGATGGCACAGGTGGTGGGGAGTGTTGGGGATGGTGCGATAGGATTGGTGTGAGTGTTAGGGTTAGGATTTCATCCATAGAGGTGGGTGGGGATGTAGAGGTTTTCAATTAGGGTTGGAACTGGAGTTAGGGTTTGTGTGGCGGAGATGGCAAAGATGGAGTTAGGGTTGGGAGAAGGTGAACAAAGGGTTAAGGATGGAAGGAAAAAAGAAAGAGGGGCCTAGGTGTGTGGGAGGGGGGGCACTCGAACCCAAGAGAATTGGGAGGAATAAGGCAGCGGATAGTATCAGAGACAGGAAGCCAGGATTGAGGTATGTGGCCGATGATGAGCTTCCTCATCAATGGAGTAAGGGATGGGTCGTCGGTTGTCGACTATAGAGCCTTCAGTGTGGATCCTGCCATCAATGAAATCGATCCACAGTGGTGGGATCTAGCCGGTGGTGAGCATTGCGTGCAGATCCGATGCACGATGGAGCACCGGAGATGAGGGTCGGGGGGAGAAGTGGCGGATGTGGCCGGCGGTTGGGGGAGGGGTGGGATGGGGAAAGCTTGTGGAGAGGAGGGTTTGAGTACCGATGGATTCTTAAGAGAGAGAGTGTGTGAGACAGCAGTTGGGAGAGAGGCGGGTGGGGGTGCGGCGATGGGGAGAAGTGTCGGAGGTGAGGATTGGGGAGAGAAGCGGCAAAGATGGGTGGCCGCTGGGTGGGGAAGGGGGAGAGAGTAAGGGAAGCTTCTGGAGAGGGTGAGAGGGTTTGAGCAGTGAGAAGATTCGAAAAAGGAGAGAGAGAGAGTGGGGGTGGTTTTAAAAGTATAGATGCATAGAAGATCTATGCGTCCGTTAAGCATAGATATTCTATACACCCTTTTATTATGCAGATGCTCCTATAGAAATATTATACGAAAACTGATTCTTTTTTAGTTTATTCTTAAAATCTAAATATTTCTAGTTAAATAAATATCGAATAAATATAATAAAATTAAATAATAAAATTTTTAATAATATTTACCTAATAAATATTTCATTGGATAATACGTTATATAATAAATTTTTTAGATAATATGTAATAATTAAATAATATCTTAAAATATATAATTCAAGCCTATTTCATTTATGCTATAATTAAACCATGATGATGTATTTGATGTAATAATTATTATTTATAATCTGAATATTTCTAATTAAATAAATAATGAATAAATATATTAAAATAATAAAATAATCAATAATAAATAAATAGCAACTAAACATATACTTATATTTATAGTAACATAATAAAATAATGGTAAATAAATATAACAAATTTATAAAAATATTTATGATAGAATAATACTAAATAATTAATTTTTTAGATAACATATTATATAATAAATATTTCATTAGATAATATGTTATATAATAATTTTTTAGATAGTATGTTATAATTAAATAATATTTTAAAAATATATAAATTTTTTGACAAAAAAGAAAAGGTTATTTTTTAGATATGATTATTTAATATATTTATTAAAATCTTTTTTGTGGATCGAATCAGTTTAAAAAAATAGATTATTGTATTATGCTAAAAATATTTAAATTGGTTAGGTTACTAAGGCATTGGGATAATATTGTTGGGAAATGTGTCCCAAAAGCCAATCATCAAGCTG
>KE505808.1:148078-163251 GCA_000441515.1 Elaeis oleifera
TTTAATATTTTTATTAATTTTTTTATGGATCGAATCAATTTAAAAAATGGACTATTACATTATGCTAAAAACATTTAAATTAGTTAGGTTATTAAGGCACTGGGATAATATGAGCTTAACTTATGGATTAGTAAATTTATTAAAAATACTTAAGCTTATCTTTCAGACCAATGATATTATTAAAAAATACTTAACCTTATATTTCAGTAATATATAGTTGATACTTTTTCATACGTTGAGGAAGAAAGATTAGATTATATTAGGAGAAATCAGAAAGATCTTCAATCAAAACTTTATGAGGGTATTAGAAATGCCGTTGTTCATGGTGATGTCAATGGCAACGCAATAGGAAAGAGAATTATTTGCCATCAAGTTTTACTGAAAGTCCAAGATATATGATTTAGAATTATCAGGATGCTATTACTATTTGTAGATGGCATAGACATCCTGACATGTAATTCATGGTAGCCCAAAATTCAAGATGCTTTGGATCTAATTCCTAATCAGAAAGCTGAGGATAGATCCGATATTGTTAGTAGAGTCTTCAAAATAAAGCTTGAGGAGTTAACGTCAGATATTACAAAGAAGCATCATTTTGGAAAGGCAGTGGCAGGTAATACTTTGATTTTTTCTTGAAAATTTATAGCAATAATTGTTATTGGTAATTCCTCTGATATATTTTTTAAATGCATTTTACAGTTTTATATACAAAAGAGTTTCAGAAGTGTGGATTACCATATATACATATATTACTTTGGTTGGGCTTAGAGTATAAATATCCGACAGCAGCGGATATAGATTTAATAGTATGTGCTGAATTATTGAATAAAGTTGTCGATCCTATTGGATATAAATGTGTAGTAAAATTTATGATCCATGATCCATATAGATTTGACAATCCAAAATCACCATGCATGATCAAAGGACATTATTCAAAATATTTTTTTAAAAATTCAGGAATAGGAGGAGAAATGATGGACGATATGCCACTAGAAATGGAATCAGGCTTGATAATCGATTTATTGTTCCATATAATTTAGATTTGGTAATGCAATATCAAGCACATATAAATGTTCAATGGTGCAACAAATTAAGGATGATCAAATATTATTCAAATATGTTAACAAAGGTGTTGATAGAACAAGAGCCGTGATCATAGAAATGTATCGGTTAACAACGATATTGGAGAATGAAGTTATGAAGAAGTTGATGAAATTAAGACATTCCTCGATTGCAGATACTTATCGGCTTATGAGCTGTTTGGAGATTGTTCTAATTTGACATTCATTTCAAAGAACCCATTGTTGAGCATTTGGTTGTGCACCTTCCGTTTATGAATAGGATTATCTATCATGGAAATCAAAGTTTGACATCTGTTCTTGCCAGGAGAGATATTAACAAATAATGTTTATAGAGTGGATGCAGACTAACTAGATTTTTAGGATGGAAGTGATTTAACATATCCAGAGTTTCCTAAGAGATGGGTTTGGAATACTAAAGATAAATATGGATCAGAAGAAATGGAGGAATAGAATTAGAAGGATAGTACATATTCATCCCAGTTCGGATGAAGTATATTATTTACGAATGTTTCTAAATGTGGTTAGAGGAGCAAGAAATTATGATGAAATCAAGACAGTGAATGGTATTGTGCATCCTATATTTCAATCCGCATGTAATGCACTTGATTTATTGGGAGATGATAAAGAATGGCATGACGCATTGAATGAGACTTCCTTCTAGACAACATCATTTGAATTAAGATAGATCTTTATTAAATTGATTGTTTATTGTGAGGTAACAGATCCTAATAAATTATTTTAGATGCATTGGAATAAATTTATAGATGATATTATTCGTAACTTGAGAAATATATTGAACCTTTCTAATTTACAAATTCCTTAATTATAGTTGAGAAATCATATTCTATTTGAGTTAGAGAAATTATTTAATAAAAATTTTTATTCTCTTTCAGACCATAATATTTTGATGCCCAACAAAATCATAATGGAGGAAATAGACAATAAATTACTGAGAGAAAAACTTGACTACGATGTACTGATTCTATAACAAGAGCACTAGATAGATTGAATGAAGAGCAAAGAAAATTTATGACATGGTTTTGGATGTTGTAAATGAAAAAAGGGATGGATTATTTTTTATATATGGCCATGGAGGAATGGCAAAACTTATCTTTGGAAAACCATTATATCAAAATTAGATCCAATGGTAAAATTATTTTAACAGTTGCTTCTTTAGGAATAGCATCACTTTTATTATCCGGTGGTCAAGCAATGCATTTCAGATTTAAAATTTTGATTCAGGTTGATGCCTACTCAACATGTGAAATTAAGAAAGGTACTCAGCTTGCAAAATTGATCGAATTGACAAGTTTGATAGTTTGGGATGAAGTCCCTATGAATCAGAAAAATATTTTGAAGTACTTGACAAGTCTTTGAAGGATATTTTACAAACAAAGATTCAGATGCATCGAAAAAATCATCTGATGGAAAAGTTGTACTGCTTAGAAGAGATTCTAGATAGATTCTATCGGCCATTATTGGAGGAAATAGAACTGACACAGTTGATGCGTCAATAAGCCGATCATATCTATGAAATTATTGTACAATTTTTTGTCTAACAAGAAACATGCAATTGCTGAATGATGCCATAGATGAAGAATCTAGAATATCATTAATGAATTTCGATAAATGGATTTTGGATATTGATGATGAAAATTATCAGCTATTAAATTATGTGATGATGAGGAAGAAGCAACTTGGATAAAAATTCTGTATAACCTGCTTATAAAATAGATAGGGATCATGTTCAACATATTGCTTCTACAATTTATTCTGATTTTGAGAAAACTTTACTGTCCTTGTATATTTGAAAGAAAGGACCATCGTCACACCTAAGAATGAAATGTCTGATGAAATAAATATATATTTACTTTCTCTACTTCCAAGTGAAGAAAAATTGTATTTAAGTTCTGATACAATATATCGAACATCGACGGATGCTACATGCGTGGATGTTCTTTATCCAATTAAGTTTCTGAATTCTTTAAAATTTAGCAGTATTCCACATCATGAATTGAGGTTAAAAAAAGGAGTATCAATGATGTTATTATGGAATATAAATCAAAGTGTCAGTCTCTATAATAGTACCAGATTAATAACAACTAATCTGAGTGAGAAGGTCATTGAAGCTGAAGTTATTACGGGCGATAATATTGGTGTCAGGATTTATATTCCTCACATTATAATGCAAGTAAAGAACAAATGACCATTTATTTTAAAAAAGATAATTTTCAATTAAGCTTTGCTACGCTATGACGATCAACAAAAGTCAGACATTAAATAAAGTTGGATTATATTTATCCACTCTGATATTTAGTTATGGCCAGCTTTATGTTACAATCTCGCATGTCACTTCATATCAAAGACTCAAGGTTCTTATAAAAAATGAGCATGTAGGATACCAAGATTATACAAAAAATATTGTCTATTGAGAAATTTTTTCGGATCTACCTACATATATTTTTACAGCATCTAATAATATACTATATGCTTACATAATTATGTGATCATCTATATTATAACAATATATACTTACTCTTACAAAATTCATATTTTTTTGACATTTTTTTCCTTACAGCATAATTAAAAATATGAAATATAATCTACTATCGGATTTATCATTGGAAAAATGAAATTGGAGAGTAGGATTGCAAGAATTTGGGATTCGATAAATTTCAATGCTGATAGCCAATTGCTAAGCGTCGACTATATCTTCATCGATGAATAAGTTATAATGAATATCTACTTTTTATTAAATCACGATATATATACATATTTTTTGAATTTTTTTGATAAATTTATTGTATACAGAAAATACTATTCAAGCATCGGTTTGTAGGCAAGATTTAGCACAGTTCAAGGCGATCCCTGCTGAAAGAGATATCTATTTTATTGAGAGATTCAATGTTGCCTATAACAAAAATATTTCAGGACTACTATGCATAAATATATTGTCTATATCAATAAAAGGACAATTGTGCAACAAGTTGATGATGCTGGCTAAGCTATACCTTTCCACAAATTTAATCTTATTCATTTCGATGAATTACCAGTCCGAAATCAAAATGATCTTCATTTAACTGGTATGCATAGATTTATTTGCTATGACTTATGATTATTTAGAAAAATGCTTCTAATATATTAATCAAATTGTTTGCAGATATCATTGGTCATATAGTAGCTGTTGGACCTCTTGATCAAATATATGTCCGACAGAAATTGGTTACAAGAGAAATTTAGAAATTAAAATTTAAGGTAAAATATACGAGCTCATTTTATCTTACAACGATCTTACGGAATATTATTGTTTAAATATCTTTAAATATTTTACAGCATGCAAAGATTATCCATTATCTTTTGGGCTAAATTTGCTGAGGAGATTGATCAGGATGATATTTGGCAAAAGAAAAGGATCGATTATCTCCATTTTCACGAAAATGTCAGTGAGGACTTATAAAGATGATTTTTAAATTACTTATAAATTTAACTATCATAATTAAATTACTAACAAAGGTACTATATATATCTTTTGTCTATAGAGAAAATATGCCTATCATCATTCTCAACCTCAAAATTTCTTATGGCTTTGGAGATACAGGATATAGAAGAGTATCGAAATAGGTCAAAACATTAATTTCTTTAATAATATATTCAATGAAATAATTAAGTATTTATCATGATATAAATATAATTATAATTTTATATAGGATAAGAATGCCAGTTCTAGCTATTCAATTTTCAGAGCAGGAACACCATGCTTTTATTCATCCGCCTGATGAGAGCACCATGAATAGGAAGGCAATAGATGAATTATTAAAGTTGGACCAATAGAACTTTTGAGTATGATATGAATTCATTAAATGAATAAATATATATATGTCTAATACTTAAATAATTTTTATATTCTTAGGATGTGAAATTTATATGTAGAGCAACTATAAAGAAAATCAACATGTCTTATGATTGGTGGTATAAAGCATGCTATAATTGCAGAACTGTGGTGAAAGTTTACAGTGATAATTTCTGGTGTCGCCAATGCGAGAGAAATGTTCAGCCTCTAATACCTTGCTATCCTCATTATATCTTCAAACACATTCATTTTATAGATATATAAAATTCTGTTGATAGAGTGACGATCCATAAATCCCAAAATTTATAGGTATAAATTGAATATTATTGTCGAAGATGGTACTGCTATAACAAACTTCATCATTTTGAAAAATTGGCTCAACAACTGATTGGAGTCTCTGTAGTTAATCTTGCGACCGTGCAAGATCCGATCGATTCGCTCTTCTTGCCGTGATAAAAAAATTCTTAACGGCACCTATATTTTCAAATCATGTTTGGTGCCCAAAATTCTAACCATGGAGAATATAGCTTTAAAGTAACCAGCATTTTTGGAGCAAAAAATCTCGATAGGATAATGTACATGAAAGTTCTGCATCAGCATCTTCATCTGTGATATAAATTTCTGAGGAGCCTACTTTTACAATGCCTCAAAAAGAATCTAACATGAACTTTCTTCCGACATCACTTCATCGACAGGATTATCAAGCACGATCCGATAGTATATCGTTTTATGTGTTGACTCCTTTTCTTTTTAAGCACAAATTTATATTGATTGCATTACACTATATCCACAGAAAGACACTGGCGATCTTACCATCAGAAATTTAAGATCGAGATATTCTAATTTTAATAATCATATATATACCCTTTTCTGCATAATGACTTTTACTATACTATAGATTGTTGCATTTGAATAATTTTTGATAAGATTTCTATATACTCTTTTTTGCAGTTCGGCCGAAGAGAGCCTTGCTGCTGAAAATTGTTGATAGTTCTCTGATTGATTGGTCTATATTGAATGAATCCAATCGTGCTTAATAATATTGAATGTATCACAAATAATTTGCTGAACTATTTGCCATAACATTATATGATACCGATTATTGGATATTGTATGATAATATGTTGTCGAAAATATATAGATAAACTCCGGATGAATTAGAGATAAATAGTATAATTTGATTGTAATTCATCATCTATTTTAATTATTATTTTATTTTATTAAATATTTTTTTAATTGATTTCTGCCCGCCATGTAGCGTGGGTACCTTATTAGTATATAGGGGTGGCAAACAGGTCAGGTCGGTCATAAACGGGTCGGATCATAAATGGATCGGGTCATAAAATGGTCAACCCAAATCGACCTGTTTATTAAACAGGTCAAAAATTTAAATCTGAATCCGACCTATTTATTAAATAGGTAACCCGACTCGATTCGTTTAACTTGTTTATTAAATAGGTCAAATTAGATTAAACGGGTTAAACAGGTTAAACGGATTAAACAGGTCAAGTTAAATAGGTCAGAAATAGGTTAAACATATTTTAAATAAGTTAAACAGATCTTAAATGGGTTAAACAGGTTAAATGGTTAAATGGGTCAGAAATAAGTTGAATAGGTTAAACAGGTTAAATGGATTATCTGACTCAATCCAACCTAAATATTAAACGGGTTAAATGGGTTAAACGGATCAGATATCTAAAATCCATATCCAACCCAACTATTAAACGGGTTAACGGGTCAATCCGTTTATGACCCGAATCCATTTAATCTAAACCTAAACTTATTTATGGTGGGTCGAACATGGGTCGAGTTGATGGGTCGGGTCATATTTTGCCAGCCCTACTAGTATATAACCATTAAACCAGCACTGAAGACCAACCTGGTAAAGGGGCCGGGTCACCATACCATTGGTCCGAATGTTAGGTCAATCAATTGAATCAGGTTTGCATTAAAACATACACAGAATTTAAACTTTAAAGTATAGAAATATTGAATATCATAAAAAATATGGATAATTTTAATAAATTCTCTATCATGAATCACACGAATATACTTTCTATATGCAACTCTTTATCTGCAACATAAATAAAAGTAATAATAAATCTTTATTTATGATTATAAAATATGTAATATAAAAAGTATACAAGAATTATTGATTTAAAACTACAAATATTAAACTATGAGAATATCTAAAAATAAATGTATCTATCGAAAGAAAAATTGATTTTATAGAAAGAATTAATTGCCCAAACATGAGCCCCATTTCTCATGATGTATAATCATACAAGAGTATAATAAACCAAAAAGTTGCATGAGCAACATAATTTTGATTGATAAGCAACTGGCAATGATGAAAGAGATCACTGGCTTGAATCTCAAGTGTAGATTTTCCAGCCCTTCCACTTGCTCTCAAACCATTTGCAAACTAAATGATCGAATTGCAACCTATTTGGACTAATCTGTCTGATTCTTAGCAATGGTCTTGGTTCGGGTGCAATCATCTTGATCCACATAGCAAGATTGAACTAATCTTGCCCTGGTTCTATACAAACTGGGGCTTTAGCCTGATACAAGCAGTTTCCAAATATCGCTCAGAAGGGTCTAATAAGCTTAAGTTTTGCAAATAAATCAGTCATAGGTCAAGTTGCAGTCGATCATATATCAATCTTAAATATGGCATCGCCATAACCAATATAAGATGAATTTCAAGTTGAATCATCTTAATCAATTCTCAGATAAGAAAATAGTTATTTATTGAATAGCTATGATACTGACATGTTGCTAATGAAGTTCAATTTAATTATGAAAATACCATTCTGCAACCTTAATCATAAGGACATTTTTTAATTTTGATCAACATGTGTTGCGTTCCTCTTCTGGAGATACTTGTTAATTGATTCACAAATCCTACGGGACCCAGAAATATTTTTTTTGGTTGTTATCTTTAATTTTGCTTTTAAGAATGTTGTTTATGGATAGAACTAGAATTTCTATAGACCTTAGGTACCCATCCCAGTAAATAATCCTCTATCATGTACATGGCTTCAGACATCAAATATTGAATAGAGCTTTCTTACCCCAAAAAAAAAAAAATTGAATAGAGCTTCGCTTTTCTTTTTTTTTTTCTTTTTTTGAGTGCACTTCCTTTGTACGGTAGATTTTGTACGGCCATAGTTGATTAGGAGGACGGGGATATGACCAGTTGGTGAAGCCCATGGCGATAGCGGCCATAGCTGATCCGGGGGATAGTGATATAGCGTGCATTGAAGGCATCGATCAGTTGGAGTCCTCGGCAACAACAGAGTCCTGCTAGGGAGATGAAAGCTACTCGTTATCTTACCAAGCAAAAAAAAAAAGGGTACTAGTTATCCTTAGCTATTTCATATCCATTCTTGTTTAGATTTTGAAATCTTATTTCTTTTTCAAATCCTAAATTTCTTTATTTCTCCTAGTCTAGTTAGTTAATTACTTTAGTCTCAATAATCTTTCACTGTGGAGCAATGTTACTCATAAGTGAATCTCTAGTCAAAAATATTTTTGCCTTATATAATACAAGTTGTTCTTACTGTTTGAGTTTCTGGAATTTTATATAAAGAAAGCACAGCAAGACTCAGAACAAACTTTCCACTCCATACAATTTTACGAGGATAGTTTAATATTCCACTTCTTTGGAGATATTCATTTTTTTAGAGAAACAGATAAGATATCGAAGCATAGTGGCATTTTAATACCACTAGATATCCAAAAAAAAAAAAATTCTAGTTCTCTAGCCTTGATCATTTATTTACAAATATTCCCAGGTCCAATGTCATGCGGCAATGGTGGGAATAAGTAGCCGCCACTCCTTGCCCTCGAGCCGAAACATGTGGATTCCATTGAAGCATGTGCAGTCATGGGCCACATCTAACCATATTATGAATAGTATAAATTGAATATGTGTGACTCATCATTTTATATTTTAGAAAAGCACATGAAAGGAATGGAATTTTAGAAAGATGGATTTGAACCCAAATAAATAAAATTTTAGTCGTATTATCTTTTTTAAAAATGATTTTCGTAATACAATCATCCCACATTGCCTATCCAAATGTTTTAACTTTTGCATATTTACAAATATTTGGAACAAACAATAATTGGTTTTGTGTGACAGCCCATGCACATATTGTACTAGTTGTTATAGTTCTAACTTATGATACTTGCATCAAGTTTTTCAAATATGCAAGAAGCTTGTTAATAATAAGTGTATTTAGAAATTTATTTTGCTGCCGTGAGTCATAGATCTTAAAGCTTTCTGCCTACTTTGTGGTTTGATATTTAAATCCTTATTTTCAGGAATTTGGAGTGGAAAGGGATGATCGGAGTTGAGCAAACAACATAAAATAAAAGTTTCATAAAAAATATAAAATAAAAGTTGTAACAACTATGAAGAAGAATAAAAGAACCAGAAGAATTTGAATCGAGGTTAGGGCTAAAATGATTGAGAGAAGTGAGAGAAAATTTGGTGATCACTTTAAATATTCAAAATTTTAAAGTATTTAACCTTCTAAAGCTTTTAGGCTTTACCTAAACCCAGATAAGTGGAGACCACAAGGTCACCTTGTTGAAGTTTTTTTGTGCTTTACTTGAGACCATTAGTAGAAGTATCAAACCCTAAAGTAACCTCAAAATGGATACAAGATAGTGCCCTAGTGGTATTCTTCTAAATGTAGAACAAACCTTACATGATTGAACACCAAATTACTCACTAAAATTCTTGCTGACCCATACAACATTACACCTCTATGTTATGATAATGCTGACCTATTATAAGACTAGTGTTGATGTTTTGAAGGAGAATAAGATAGTATTTGAGAGGATAATATTTCTTCTGGATGGTATGGTTAGAATATATGCAACCAATCCTAAATTCTTAAGCGACAAAACAAATACCATACCTATTCATGTTAACCATGCCTGTTCCTATAGCCAAAAGAATTAAAGATCAAAATACTTCAGGTCTTCATACAAGGGCAAACATATGATATTTGACATAATGAGATTATATGTGTGCCTTCCAATTATAAATTTGTAGCAGAAAAGTTATAATTCTGAAATACTTTCTTATAGTGGTGATAGGTCCACCTAAAAAGAGACAATTTGAAATTTCAGTTGCCAAAGCAAAGGATAATTCTATATAGAACAACAATTAATTGAAGAACGAAATGGGAAAGATCATCCTTAACCCAGGTATCGTTATTGTCACATTGAAAAAGATATTGCCATCATACTTTAGAAAGAGAGTTCTTGATAAAAAAGACTTTAATTAGTGACGGTGGCTTTATACCACGTATTTTACAGCCATGACTGATTAGAACCTAGTCAAAGGGGAAAGAGATCCACATAATGAATGTTTTTCCTAAATGGCACAATCTTCTAGCAACTTTAGCTAGACGATTGTCCAATGACCAGAAAGTGAAGAAAAGTTATGAACTAGATGACAACAAGAAAGCTTTAAAGTGTTTTATTAAAGATGGAACAGGCTCTCAAGGGAAGGGTATAAGAAGTGTAGAAAAGAGATGGAACATGACAATGGGGCACATGAAAATTCAAATTCAGACCAAGGATATTATTTAAGGGTTACAGAGGAAGAAAATAAATGGAAACACAAGAAGTGTAGGTTAATCAATACTTGATGCTGTCTAAAAACATTTTGTGGATTCTAGAATGAGGAGTTGAAGCTGAAAATGACTGAGTTTATTTGATTGGCTATGGAAGATTTCATTCCATAATCTAAGATTTTGGTGCTTGGATTTGGTTAAGATTTTCCTTGAAGAGGGCTAAAGGTTCTAAAATTACTAAGAACTTGAGGGGTTAGGAAAGAGAAGATAGCTATCACTTAGACTGCGTTTGATGCATCGTCAGGCAATCTTAAAAGATAATCTAGATTGCCTTCAAAATAGATTGCCATTATTAAATTTCAGTAATGTTGATTATTTATGTTTGGTATATATAGGTAATGTTACCATAAATTACTAGAAATTTTGATTGACATTTGGTATGACAATCAGATCACCGATAATATAAAATCCAATTTTCAAAATACCCCAAGTCAAATCTGTTAAAAATCTATATACTATGACTTATACTTAATATCATTCTAGCGTCGTGGCTACCAGACGACAACGTGCTTGGCCGTCGGTCATTACCCTTGCTGCAGCCACCAGCCGCTACATCAACCGTTGCCACAAACTGCCACCCCCGTCGCCACCACCGTCGGTAGGTGACCATAATTTTTATCCCTTTAATTAAATATATTCATAAAAAATATCAATTAATTTAACTTCATATATTATAAACATGCTTTTCGAGAGAACAACAGGATGCTCGATTTGATTGCTTCTCCCCTTCTTGATGAAAGGATAAAATACCTAAACTTATATCTCGTCTGTACCTTTATCTCGTCTTCTTCATCACCATGCAAGCCCATCACTATTTTATATATTTAATTTTTAAAAATAATATTTTATTATTATATTTTTCTTTCTTCTTTCTCCCTGTCTGTGGCTTCTCCATGCCCACCACCCCCCTCAGGTAGCGCCATCTGTGGCTCCTCTGTGCCCCACGCTTTAGGCCCCTCCTCCATCTCCCTTTGCACCCCTCCTCCTAGCCACTTGGGGCTCCTCCGCACCGCCCCCCCACCTCACCGCTTGTGGCTTTCGCTCTCCCTTAGGGCCTGCACCTCCTCCACTCTCTATCCCCCACAGCCCCCTCCACCCCTGCCGCCCATGGCTCTCGCTCCCTCACCCCCACCTAGTGTTGCGGCTGCTCTGCGCCCCCATCCCCCTATCCACCACCCCCTCCTGGGTGCCACAGTTGCTCCACGATTCCCACCCCGACAGCTCATGGCTTCTCTACAGTTCCCCACCTCCCTCCTGGCAACTTGCGGCTTCTCCACGGTGATGTGGAGGATGGAGATGTTGTTACCAGCATTGTTGGAGCCAGAGGAGGTGGGCAACACGATGGGTTTGGATGGTGGGAGAAGGAAGAGCAAGCAAAGTTGCGATGGCGAGGAGGTTGGCGACGGCGGCGGTGCGGGTGAAGGGTTGCATGGAGAGGGAGCTAAGAAGCGGCTTCATGGGAAGAAAAGAGGGGTTTTGTTGATTTTTGATGAGGATAATTCATCCAAAATTTATGGCTAGATTATCAAAGATGAGGTAATTTAAATGGCCACCCTCCCAAGGCAATCTGAATTGCCTCATGGAAGGCAATCTAGATTGCCATCCAAAGACATACCAAACATAGTAATCTGATGGGCCAGTATAA
Source organism: Elaeis oleifera (assembly GCA_000441515.1). Lineage (NCBI taxonomy): Eukaryota > Viridiplantae > Streptophyta > Magnoliopsida > Arecales > Arecaceae > Elaeis > Elaeis oleifera. The sequence goes on from KE505808.1 coordinate 160,313, forward strand.
ATTGCCAACAAGCTTGATAGATTGCCAGCTACCAAACACAACTTATAACTTGAAGGCTTTCTTGTTTGGTCTTCTCATCATGAATTGAGGTTTCTATATACAAGCTGATGTAGGCTAGGACCATTGCATATGTGAAGAGTTAGCTAGATGGAGAGTCAAGATGTATGGCTAGGATTTTATCTTGCAGGATTAAACACATGGATGAGATAGAGCGACAGAGAGTGTAGGGCGTGACTTTAGCCACTATATAAATCAAAGAGTCGTTTGATTCATAAGAAGTGGAAGGAAAGACAATTCCTAGGAAGTGGAGAGGAATCCTCTTATTTGGTCAGAGTTTTAAAAGAGAGAGAATGGAAAAAGCTCTTTTCATAGAAAGACACTTCCCATATTTCATGAAAAGTGGAAATGCATAGGAGAGGTAGATTTTGGGACTTTCCATGGGATGAAAATTGATGATCTTTTTTCTTTTCAAAAATATCCTTTTAAGATCTAGGACTGAAATTCTATAAAATATCAATGGATGGTTAAGATAAAATACTGAATAGTAATATATTTCTAATATTTATATTAATATAATATGATATTTATATTAATATAAATATTATAATATTAAAATATATTAATATTATTTAATATTTATACTAACATAATATTTTATTAATATTAATATAATTTTATATTAATATGTTAATATTTGTATCAATATAATATTATATTTATATTGATATTACTAAGTTTATGTTGGGTTTTGGAGGTGTAGCAGAAGAGTCAGGTGTTAAAATTTTTATTCAAAATACCTGACGCACCGAAAACCCTAATGCCTAGAAATCTTTGACTATATCAATCAAAGTATAATCAAATTAGACTTGGATAAAAGAATACCTATAGTGCTAATCTCAATTTTCATAAGATATCCAAGTGTTCGCCCTCCAACGGTGATCCACATGAAATTAAAGCAAAGACAGCGCTCCTCCTTCACCTTGCTTCAAGAGTTCTAGCTCTGAGAACTCGACTAGCCCTGTATCAGTCAGGTTTCTCCAAGAACCTGACTTGATCCTCTCAAAATCTCTTCTGAACTTCTGATTCTCCTTCTTCAAGATCCTCACAACCATTGTTTGGACCAGATAAGGTTTTATCTTAAATTCCAAAGCCTTATCCTAAAACTAAGATGGGCTGTAAGAAAGAAGGGAGAGCTATAGAGAGGAAAATGGAAACTCGATCTGAATGCCTCGAACACCCAACGTCCAGATCTTTTTATAGCCACCAGAGAGATGCCAAAGGAGGACACACCTACAAAAAGTTTTATCTGATTTGATTATCAAAGATAAGAGTTCCTTCAAGCAGAAGGACTCTGATCAATGATACGTCGATCAGCACCCTCACCTACGTGCACGATCAGAGAAGGGATATTTTTGCATCCCTTCTCAAATCAAAAAATCCACAAAACCCACGTGGATAAGGGACTCATTTTAATTCTAAAAAACTTGATAAGGTGATAAAAGTCTTATGGAAGGATGTTATCCTTGCACCTCTTCATGCGAATTCTGATCACCATGCGCACGCATGTGAGAGAAGTTTTGGCATCCGTTTGGCCCTCTGATAAATCTAAAAAATTTCAGATAATTCATCAAAATAGATGATCAAATGTGGAACATTATCAAAAAAATTGTTCTAATTTGATTGAGTTTGATCAGGAGAAGGACTCTCCAAAATATGAGGAAATGCGATGCTTCAACGCGTGCGTGCAAGAGACCCTTCTCTTTTCCAATTTTTCTCCACCCCATATTAATCCAAAAAAATCCATCTCATGCTTTGAGATGTGCATCAGAGAATCGAAGGTGATTAGGGACACCACACACATCTTAATCCCATGCTAGAAGGATTTTTTCTTCTGCTCACGCCAACACACGCATGCAAAACCTGTTTGCGCCAAGAGTCCTTCACAACTTGGACTCTTTGATTTTTGACGTTGACATGGGATGTGGCACCCCATTTTGGGCTGCTTCTAGGTGGCACGACTTGATCCAAATGTCTACCAAATTGGGCTAGCTAATTAGTAAGAGATGAGACCAAATTGATCTCCCAAGGAGTTAGGATTTTCACACGTGCTAGCATGCTTACCGAAACTTTGATTGAATCCAAATTCCAATCAACTTTATTAAAAGGTTCCTTGGCTAATTTTATATGTGTGTGATCCATTGGGTTCTACATCTAGCCAGCAGTAGGTCCGAGTGCAAGTTAATCAAATTTGATTAGATTTCAATCTAATCGATTTAGGTCCAATCGAGCTAATCCGAGTTCAACAATTAGAATCCTTTCTAATTGACGATTGAATTAAACTCTTTAATTTGATCAAATCTACAAGTCAAGATTGATGTCTAGCAACGTATCATGACTACCCAAAAGATGTAAAATTTGATAGAAATATCGAATATATCCTTCAGTGGTAAGTTACCGTACAATTCAATCCTTCGATCATCCCTGCATCCTAAATATGTTTATGAGTATGAAATTATGTCAAATTCAAATACATATTCATATTGATTCTCAATTAACCAATGATGACTCTAATGATGAAGTATTAGAAATTTTTCTAATCTCCTTCCTGCTTTTGGCCAAAAATTTTTTCTGAGTCATCTAGGGATGAAAATACATAGGATGCGATCTTCTCTTACTAGAAGTGATCGATTCCATATTGACCTACTCATAACTTTTATACACACTCCACCATATCCAGAGCACCCCATATATGTCTTAATGCAATGCATGGGTATGAACCAAAATATGGGTTCATGTGCATAAGATTTCATGGTAATCTCAAGTCTAAAGATCACTTGCACAACTTCCACTAAGAGAACTATCTTGACATGCAAGTAAGGCTTCCATAAAATATTCTCTTTCATCAAGTCAATTCAGTGAACTCATTTTAAATGAGCACT
>KE505808.1:171905-182619 GCA_000441515.1 Elaeis oleifera
GAAAATGGAAACTCGATTTGAATGCCTCGGACACCCAGCACCCAGTCTTTTTTATAGCCACCAAAGGGACATCAAAAGGAGGGATATACTTTACAAAAAAGTTTATTTAATCTAATTATCAGAGATAAGAGTTCCTTCAAGCAGAAGGACTCTTATCAAAGATACGTCGATCAGCACCCTCACCTGCATATGTGACCAGAGAAGGGATCTTTTCGTATCCCTTCTCAAATCAAAAAATTCATAAAAATCCATGTGGATAGGGGACTCATTTTTAATTCTAAAACTTGATAAGGTGATAAAAATCTCATGAAAGGATGTTATCCTCGCACCTCTTCATGCAAGTTCTAATCACCATGCATGGACGCATGTGAGAGAAGTTTTGGCATCCGTTTGGCCCACTGAGAAATTTGAAAAAATTTTATATAATTCATCAAAAATAGCTGATCAAATGTGGAATATTATCAAAGAAATAATTCCAATTTGATTGAGTTAGATCAGGAGAAGGACTCTCTAAAACATGAGAAAATGCGACGCTTCAATGCGCATGCGCGAAAGACCCTTCTTGTTTCCAATTTTTCTCCACCCCATATTAATCCAGAAAAATCCATCTCATGCTTTAAGATGTGTGTCAGAGAATGAATGGTGATTAGGGCTACCACATACATCTTTATCCCATGCCAAAAGGATTTTTTCTTCTGCTCACGCCAACACACGCATGCAAAACCTATTTTGCACCAAGAGTCCTTCACAACTTGGACTCTTTGATTTTTGGTGTTGACATGGGATGTGGCAGCCCATTTTGGGTTGCTTCCAGGTGGCATGACCTGACCCAAATGCCCACCAAATTGGGCTAGCTAATTAGCAAGGGATGAGACCAAATAGATCTCCCAAGGAGCTAGGGTTTCCACACGTGCTAGCATGCTTACCGAGAACCCTGATTAAATCTAAAATTCCAATCAATCTTATTAAAGAGTCCTTGGTCAATTTTATATGTGTGTGACCCATTAGATTCCATATCTAGCCAGTAGTAAGTCTAAGTGCAAGTTGATCGAATTTGATTAGATTTCAATCTAACCGATTTAGATCCAATCGAGCTAACCTGAGTTCAACAATTAGAATCCTTTCTAATTGATGATTGAATTAAACTTTTAATTTGATTAAACCTACAAGTCAAGATTGATATCTTGCAATATATCATGACTATCTAGAAGATATGAAATTTGATAAAAATATCAAATATATCCTTCAGTGGTAAGTTATCATGCAATTCAATCCTTCGATCATCTCTGCACTCTGAATATGTTTATGAGTATGAAATTATGTCAAACTCAAACACATATTCATATCGATTTTCAATTAACCAATGATGACTCTAATGATGAAGTATTAGAAACTCTTTCTAATCTCCTTCCTACTTTTGGTCAAAGATTTTTTTCGAGTCATCTAGGGATGAGAATACACAGGATGCGATCTTCTCTTACTAGAAGTGATTGATTTCATATTGACCTACTCATAACCTTCATACACATTCTACCATATTCAGAATATTCCATGCATGTCTTAATGCCATGTCTGGATATGAACTAAAATATGGATTTATATGCACAAGATTCTATGGTGATCTCAAGTTTAAGGATCACTTGCACAACTTTCACTAAGAGAACTATCTTTGACATGCAAGTAAGGCTTCCATAAGATATTCTCTTTCATCGAGTCAATTCAGTGAACTCATTTTCAAATGAGCACCCACATCCTCGTATTAGTGTCTCATACACAAGTGGCTAGTAAGATCTGCCATCCTTTCTATCGAGTATACATAGGATGTGTCAGTCTATCCAAAATATTGATTTCTGACTCAATGCTCCTACGATTAGAAATATTTAAGATTGAAATTTTAAGATTTTAGATCTTACTAGCATGACCCATTCATATCTCCTAAAATTATTGTCCTAATTTTTGAGGTTCATCATAATCTTAGTTGTAATAAGATGCAGCTAAAATGATGAATCAATGTCTCAAATAATAAATGTCATTACATGAGTTGAAAAATTATAAAAAAAAATCCTATCGCAACACACTTGCGATTGACTTATAGGACATTCTTCTTTCAGTTTATTATATTAAAATACTAGTATTATATTACAATATATTAATATAAATATAATATTATTATTCATATATAGTTTGGGAGCAAAAAGTTATGGTCTCATATCTATTAAGTATATAATAGGTATTTTATATAGTTTTTCAGGAAGGTAGATGCTCAATTAAACATTGGTCACTTTGAAATAGGCTACCTTCTCATAGTCAACCAAGCATACCAAATCATATTTCTAAAAGTAACTTTCTATAAATTAACTTCTTGAGAAGAAAAGTTCTTCTCACGAACCAAACAAATTACTTCCAAGAAAGAAAAGTTCTTCCCACGAATCAAACGAGTCCCAAGAGATTTCATAGCTAGGATTTATATGTCTAAAAAGTAGGTTAGAGATAAGGTGGTAAGTGTTAATTTAGTTTTACCTAGATGCAAGTCCAAGGTAAAGGCTTTTAACCATGGGGTAAGATAATGCATGAGATAAATGACAAATAAATATTAGCATGTCATGGAGCTTAGGTGGCATGAATAGGGGATGAGCATGGAAATAGCTTAAAAAATATTTATTACAACTAAATAGCTTAGATTTCTGTATTTCATAGATTAATTGTAGATCATTACTTTCTTTCTTTTCGGTCATCTAGATGGGTAGATAGTGTCCAAGATCACTTGTTCTAACCCTCTCGAAGACCCTCATGATAATTAAAGCCTTACTTGCAGAATTCTAGGATGCATGGATGGGATAGAATTTTAGTCCCTAGGCCCTTTCATATAGTGAAGTACAGGCCTAGACCTTTCTCTTTAGAGATAGAGAGAGTACCTCGAGCTCCATGCCTTTTCAATAACAGCCTCTAGTCTTATCTAGACAAGGTTTCATAGATTTGCCTTATCCACTTTCTTTTTTTCGATTTCTTAGTTTTTAGACATGAAGAACCAGTGATGACTCCAAACCTACCATGGTCCATGCTTGTGGCCCTCTCTCTAGAGATGAATAGATAAGTGGTATGCTCATTTTGCAAGGAGTTTGAAGATGTGCTTTGAATTTGCATGATGCCCTACTTTAAGAAGTGCCTAGAGGGCAAAGGAGAAAATTCTCATGTTAATCCATGAAGGAGATAGTATGGAATATTAGGGGATTCAGCCAAAAATAGAGATGAGGAATAAGGTCCCATAGAGTGAATATCATTTTCAAAAAGGTTAAATGGTCCAAAAGTTCTATCAATAAATATCACAATTGACCTACTATAACAAAATAGAAAACCGAAGACATGGTCAATTGAATAAAGGAAGGAGAACTTGGGATGTTGACTCAGGCATTCTAAGAATTTCTTACTTTTCTTTGTTTACACACTTGTATCTTAATTGTTGGTGCTCTCGCTTGCTCTTAGAGTTTATATATTATATTGTGGATTATATGTTCTAAATATGTTTTGAGATTTTTGAGTGGAGCATCTATGGAAATTGATGAGGTAAACACGATCACAATTATGTCAGTTAATTTAGACTCTTTAGCGAGTAATATTTGTTGGATGGAATCCTAAATGGGAAACTTAAATTTTCTTAAAGTTTCCTCCAGGTCTTTCCTTTTGACAACCCATGTTGAGATCCTTTAGTCCCATATTGAAAGTAGAATGATCTTTAAAGCCATATATATGACGGAGGTTTGTCTTAGCCATTTAGGGTGTTGAGGTGGTTGAAGAAAAATCTTTAATATTTAACTTTTATTCTACTGTTTAAATATTTATGCTACTATTAATATTTTAGTTATCATTTAAATATGCTTTTAGTTTTAATTATCATTTTCATAATTTTGAATATTGTGCTAGAAAAAAGCCTAAATGGTCAGATTCAAATGGCTATAAAAAAGGCCATCTTAAGACCTAACCTTACATGCTCTGAAAAATAAATATTTCTTCAGAGTTCTCTCTCTATTTCTTATTTCTATTTGACTTCTTCTTCTCTTCTACTTATGTTTGTTTTACTAGATGTTGAAAGGATCTCTTTTAATCTCCTCCATGGTTGTGCTCATATGTGGAGGATCCCGATCATATATTAGGGTGGTTTTCTAGATTTTTCTGCCTGAAAGATAAGAATATGCCCTAGGATTATGCTATGCACACTTCTAGGTTTGTTAGATTTTCTTTTATTTATTTTATGATCTTTAATAAGTCATCTATAACTTTTCTACAATAAGAGAAATCAAAAATTTTGTTAGTTTTCTTAAATTGCATCTAAAATTTTATAAGCTTTGTTTTAAAAATATTAAGTAATTTGTTTACGAATTGAATGCAAGTCAGGTTACAATTTAATAGGGTATTGCTTGCATACACATTAATTACATAGCCTACTCATAAGCTACAAAAATTATTGGGCCTTTATCATTGAATTGCAAGTGAGAGAAAAATACAAACATATAGAAAACTTTTATTTAAATTTTGACTGTAGTCAAATATGAGTTATATATAATATTTAGGAAATTATAGTATCACCCCTTCTAATTTGAGCAATTCTGACCCCTCTTCTTTAAAGTTGTTAGTTAGGTCTTTGAGTTACCAAATTGACCTAATATGGTCTTCCATAGAGATGGTGTAGAGATGGCAATGGGGTAGATATGGGTTAGATAGACTATTATCAGTACTCATCCCATAATTAGAAACCACATACTCATACCTATTTGGTACTTATGTCGAGACAGGGTGTGTTAGGTAGAGTCGGATGAGGTAGGTTGCGATAGGTCAGGTTGAATAAAGCTATAAAAATTTGTTTGTTTGCATACAAATCAAATAAATAAAAATAATACAAAATTAAATCCTCAAACTTCATGTAGCACTAAGTAAAATAAGAGTTGAAGTCATAGATCATAACCAATCAAATTTTCAGCAATAATAAAATATAACACATAGAAATATTATTCTTTAGGAAGTCAGATTGTCTTTAAACTAAGAAATAATCAATCAAAAAAGAACAACTAAGCACATAACTTGTAGCCTTTGAATTCATTAATCTTCCTCACAATCAATCACAAAAGTTTCTTCTCCATTATTATTATAATTATCAAGGATAGTTTGAATGGTGCAACCTTGTGGTGGTGTAGAGGAACCTAAAAAATACAAACAAAATGAACTCCTTGAGTCAACAATATATAGAATATAATACACAACTATAATAAATGAATAAATTTTAGAAAAGTATTTACTTGCCTTTAATTCAGTCCAAAACTAATTTTGTGCATACATTAATACCTCCAATGTTTTAGAATAATGTTTACTACAATATGGTCTCAACGGTCTATCTCTCATGCTAAAAGCAAATTAACTCTCAAAGAACTGTTGATACAAGTATAGCCAATCAACCACAAACTAAGATACTTGAATCCATGATTTTTCACCAAGCTAGAAAAAAAAAATCAAAATCTCTAGTTCTTTGTAGCACACCCCTCAAGAAAGTCCTTTTCCATATATTGAGCAGCCTTTATCATAGAAGATAAAGTGCCAAAAAAGCAAGGATCAAGTGCTGTTCTTTTGTACTTATTGAGTAATTCATAGCAAATATTCTTAATTCTTAGAATTTCATTCAAAGATTTATTGCCATAGATTTGAGTGAACATCCACTCCAACAATTTCATCTTGAATTTTAAATCCAAGATAATTGTCGCTATCATAACACCATGGATTACAATCCAATAACTATCAAATTTCTCTAACATAACATACATAATGCCATATTTGTAATCAACTCATTGGAGATTTGAGCCATCCACAATGCTATTTTCATCTCACATCTAGATCAAGTAAGTATTAAATATGGGATAAGTAGTTCTATAAAATATCTAGGTTACATAAAAAGTAACTATAACTTCTCACAAATATCTTTGTTACCTTCCACTCTTCTTCACTTGGCATGCAAGTATAAGATGAACCACTTTATTCAAGCAAAATAATATCTTATAACCAATGCACTAGAAAGCATCAAATATGTAGAGTTTCACTAAGTCTTCCCATCAATAACAACTCTTTGGTGCATGAAATACACAACTACCTTATTGCTTCTTCAAATTCGTGCCTTCTCTTTTTGATCTAATCCAAATACAACACTGTCATGTATTTTCTCAAAAAAAAATCTTAATAACTACCAAACCTTTTAAATAATCAAATTTAAATATGTATATCATAATGCACATGCATAGGTGAACTATGCAATATAGTTGAACTACTTTGAAGTTTTTCCAAAAGGATTCTAATTATGGCATCGTTTGTTTTTCAAGAGAACTTCCTATCAATATATTGGAATGCGCAGGGGTTTCATGTATGCATTTCAAAAATTTTACAATAAAAAATATTAGATTAAACTATTTAATCTATAATACATGCATAAGATCTAATCTTAAATCTCTTACAAATGGATCTATGACATAAATTTATATGCATAAAAATTTGAATTTAAAATAACAAGCATATAAATAAAAATCAGCACATTGTGATAGATCTAATCTATCACAGTGAGAGTTTCGAACCCAATACTTGAGCATGGGTAGTCAAACTCCATAATCGAGAACATAGATTTGGAAGTCCTCTCTAATTACTTACAGCCGCACAAGCATCCGACCTTTATGGATGGTCGACACGAAGCCCTCGGACCGATCAATCCTCCGCGGGAGTGCTAGCTCATGCAGTCGGCTTCTGATGACAGATCTGATTTGATATCTTTTTTCGATCATAGACTGCATACAGATTGCATACATATTATACAGGTTCGAGTATGGCTCGACCTGCATACAGGCCTGAATACTAGAATCCACACAGATTGCATATAGGTTTGAGTATGGCTTGGCCAATCTATATGCATCTATGGATAGGTTCTCAACCAATTATTTTTTAAATAATTTTAGTAATTAATTTTGCTCTAGATTTCATTTTAGTAGGTGATGGACCTCTACTGAAAGTCCTGGTTAGGTTTAACCATTAACATGAACCTACTCAGTGATTCTAACTAATGAATAATCGGATTCGAGTATGGTTCAGCTAACCCAACCATTCATCAGATAGTACAACAGAGTCATCATATGATGAATAATAATTCTATCATTCAGAGAAATACCAGACGGATGGTGCCTGCAATGTCAATCAGAAATAATGGATCCATTACTATTCATCTTAATGGGAGGCTATGATCTAGTTATCACCATAACTAGCCCATTTTATAGACCTAATAATTTAAAAAATTTGATTAACATAATTTAATAAATTAAATATACAGATTAACTAATCTCAATCCTCCCACTAACTTCATCAAGTCATATTTGAATAGACTAGAAACAAGCCGGTCCAACTGAAAAGTCAGCAATCCTCCCACTAACTTCACCAAGTCATGATGAGGACTCAGACAAGTCAAACTAGGAGCACCTAAATCAGTCACAACTGATTTTTTAGTTTGCATGGTTCAAACCCCAACCGTTAAGTGATCTGATGAAAATATGATTTACCATGTTGACCAGGTAAGTGAGATCGGTGGGAGAGATATGCCATTAACTTATCATAGATTCAATCTGTGCAAGTAGCTTCCAATTAAAGACCACCGATCAAGACTGTCAAACTTATCTTAGACATTAACTGGTTAATCAGTTTCAACTGGATCAACTTATGGATTTGGATTCGACCGCTAAGCTCAGGATCAAAGTCCATTTGAGTTTAATCAAAGACATGGACTCGACCAACTACAACTATTGTATTGACTTTAGAGAAATCCTAATTTAATCTAATTTTCTTCTTAGTCCATTTAATCTTTGATTCTAATCCTAGGATCTAACCCAATTAGGAGGATCTGATTTAGCTAACCCATAAATCCATCATCCATGTTTTATGCGAATGATATTAAATCTTTAATTCATAATTCTAGATCTAATATGTTCAACTTAATTCTTAATTAAGTTTGAAACTGTGGATAGGGATTCGATATTTAAAATAATTTAAATTTATAAAATATTTTATAATTAATTTTATACATAATTATTTAGATCTGAAACTTGAATCGGCTCATCCCTGGATTGAGCTGACTCATCACAATGGGTTGACTAAGTTTCGAAACTTAGTTGACTCATTGATGATGAATTATAAATCATAATTCCAGTTTATTTCATTGAGTCAACTCAATAGAAATTGAGTTAACTAACAAGGATCCTGAGTCGACCCAAATAATACTGAGTCGACTCAATAGGCGAACTAAAATAATTATAATAATTTAGATCAAATAATTCTATATAAATAATAATAAAATTAGTCATAAATTATTTAAAATTATTCTAAACATGTTTATGATTTTAGATTTTATTTATAAAGATTAGATGAAACTACTTTTCATACAATATATCACATACACAATCCTAAGATTTTACCAAAAATAAAGCTTCTTTTCATATTCATCTTCATGAGATATAGTCACAATGGCACCCTTACACATCATAAGAGGATCCAATTAAATGAAAAAAAGAGAGATCTAATCTCTATTACCTCCTATGATCGGACATCCTGGTGACAAATTCAATCCAATTACTTCGCTACTCAAATTATCTGATCTAAATGATTTAGATCTAATCTAAATTATTTCAGATCTGATTATTATATTTTGATCATATCAAATTAGATAATAATCATCATAAATAAATATCATATGCTTCATTTAAAATCAAATTTTATAAAGATTAGCATAAACTAGGACAACCTTTACACTGTAAGGGATAAACCTTACAGCAGGACAATCTTATATCAGTTTGTGTGATCTGATCTAAAATTAATTTCAGATTAAAATATCATATATCAGATCTAATCTAAATTAAATTATAAATTTTAATACATATAATATCATATCATATAGAACTGTGGCTCTGATACCATTGTTGGGATGTGTAGGAGTTTCATGTATGCATTTCAAAAATTTTTACAGTAGAAGAATATTAGATTAAACTATTTAATCTACAAATATATGCATAAGATCTAATCTTAAAACTCCTACAAATAGATCTATGATATGAATTTACATGCATAAAAATCTAAATTTAAAATAACAAGCATGTGAACAAAATCAGCACACTGTGATAGATCAATCTACCATAGTGAGGATTTCGAACCTAATACCTGAGCATGGATAGTCGAACTCTATGATCAAGAATGTAGATCTGAAAGTCTTCTCTAATTACTCGCAGCCGTACAAGCATCCGGCCTCTACGGATGGTCCACACGAAGCCCTCAGACCGATCAGCCCTCTGCAGGAGTGCTAGCTCATGTAGTCGACTTCTGATGGCAGATCTGATTTGATCTCCTTCTTCGATCACTTCGAATCTTTTCGATGTCCAAGATAGATCAGAGGAGAATGCTGGATGGTGGAGAAAATTAGATGAAGACTCTCTTCTCTTTGATTTTTTCTCATCCAGAAATCCTAGAATGATTCTAGGTCTCTCACCTGAGAGGAGATAGATCTCCTCCTTTGCACATGCTAAGAAGGTAGAAATCCACTCCAAACCTTATGCCCCAAGAAGGATGTTCAGCCCTTCTTTTTCTCTGGTATCTCACGATAAAAATCAGAGACTTGGTGGTGCACAAAAATATAAGCTTTTTATGGTTGCCGGCATCATCAGATTAGGTAGGATAAGAGCCAAAGTGTCATGCCCCAAATCCGGAACATAACATGGCCATGCTATCAAGGGATGCAGCCCTCGATAACATGAAGCCATATTTATTTTTTAATTATAATAATAAATATATCATAAATAAAAGAAATAAAAAGATTCAATTCAAATTCTTAATTATACCAAAACTGATTCAAAGAATCTAAATCCAAAATCAAATACAAACACATATCTCAAAATTTATAATTATTTACTATAAGTTTGTGATCATCAAATAACTAAACTTCAGCTATAAAATTTTCAAGCTTGCTTCACAGATCCCAAACCTGAATTCTCTTTATCAATCCTAACTTTATTCCTCTGTACAAAAATAAAAATAAAAAGAATATGAGCTACACTAGCTCAGTAAGTAAAACTTGCGCTTTCTTATCGGATTAAGTATAAATTTTTCATGATAATGTAATATTTAAAAATAACAGATAATACAAAATAAAGTATTTCATAGAGCATATAATAAAATAAGTCATAAACCAATCATGCATGCATAAATGATGAACATATCATAAATATATTTTGTAAATCATTCTTGTCATGTGTCTATGTCATGTTTCTAAATCTTGCTCACAGATATTCGTGCTATAGTCACTTTATACCGATGACAGGTCCAGTGTTCTTAATCGACAAGTTCATATTTCATATGCCAACTTTATACCTGCTGGCAGGGTCTGTGTTCTTATGGATGCTAGTTTCTGATGTCGACCATCTCGAAGAAATTCGTTCATAGCTATCTGAGAGTCTTTGAAATCTTTATATCTTTTTCTTAAAATATACATATACATGATGAAAAAATAATAGAATTTATGCTTTATAATCATGTTATTTTATAAAATATATTTATGAAATCAATGCTCATAATAAAACATACTTTTCATATCACATATGCTGATCTTATTTATGAAAATATGATTTCATCAACAATAATTCTTTACATGAACAAT